>OX578134.1:139654792-139692292 GCA_951213105.1 Amaurobius ferox
ATTATTTTCTGTGACTATTCGTTGTCTTCCTGAGCTATCTCGGCAATGAAACTAGCTGGCTGATTGCGGTCCACTTTTAAGCTGTATAATATATTCCCACATTGTTTAACTAGGAGATTGGTTGTATTCACCATAAATCAAAATCAACTCATATAGTTTGGCATTACTGAAAAGCGCCATAATTCGAATTCTAGCTAGGTAATAGTGTTACTTGTATATTTGAATACAAACCATGAATCGACATATTGGCTTTAATGATATAGCTGCATAAAATAAATTCCAGTAAGTGGTAAAAGTTTTAGTAACTAATTGGAATCGAAGTTCATTTGTGAATAACCCTTTTATTTCTCAAATTAAAATTTCAAGCAATGATAACAATGACAAATTGGATCGAATTACATTCAGTTTTTCTGTTTTACTAAATACGGTATGTGTAACATATTTGGTGTATGAATTTTTATTTCATTGAGGGACAGTAAAAAGTTGATTTTCTTAACTTGAAAAAAAAATGCCGTACACCATTTAAATGACTATTTCATAAATATTTACCTTATTTAACGCATTTTTTAATTGGGACTATGTGTCTACAGCCAACCTTTAAAAAATCTTCCACTGTTCACGTTTTGTGAGTCACCCTCACTATATATAAATTGTCAATGTATTTTTTTCAAAATTTTTTAAAAAAACTTTTATAAAAGACCCACACAATTATTTAAAGAAACAAAAAAACAAACGGCAACACGATTTCAAAAGAAGACATTTCTGAAGCAAACATTTTTCAGAAAGCATCAAATCATTCAAAAACCGTACGCCGATATTTTGCAAAATCGTGTATTTGGATGCAAATGCGAATCCGTCTAAAATTATGAATTCTGGAAATAAGACCTAAAAAAAAAGATTAAAAGATCAATTTATGCAAAACAGAGAGGAAAACATCTGCAGTTCTCTCCGCTAACCATTTTATAAAGCTCCAGCTAGGGAAAGAATTCTTGAATTTTTCGTTTTCTCATTTCTTATCTAGGGGGCATTTGCAGGAAATCTATTACAGAGAGCAAGTATTAAACGATGGGAACTTGGTAAGAATATAAATCTATCAGGAGAGAAAGATAATTTTTCAAAATGTGCACTTCAAAAATAGACTTGCATCTGGGCATACATCAAATTTGAAATTACTTTATAAGAATTGACGATAGCAGCACATCAATGTGATATAAGCATTATTAAATAGTTATTTCTCATAAAATCAAACAAAATTACATTTAACCTGATTTATACTAAAGTTATTAACCAGAATATCACAAATTCAATTTGACTTAATTTACATTCCATAAATTGAAATGTAGCACTGAATTTATGGCTCGTAACATGGTTCGCGGGGTCATCACAAGTGGTATTGATGTGTAAAATCCGCATCAGAATGAATCATTACCATCACAAGAATATATAAAATTGGTAATTTGAATTTTGACGCCAAAATTAAAAACTATTGCAAAACACGTATTTCATTTGAGTGGAAAATACTATATACATGAAAATCAGGTAAATGGATTTGGTACATGTTTAACCCGTTCGCGACAGTTGGACTAGCCATCAATACACCACCAATGAATGGGTCGCCATGCCATTAGAGCACACCGTACATGTTAATTACTTTACTTTTACCTGTGACACTTCACAGAAAGGTCGAAAACAAATACACTTTACTCGTGTCAAGAACTTTTTCTTGTGCGCTAGTTAAATGCTTGGTGACCAATTCGCTTATCGTTACTGCAAATATCGCTGGCCAATGCGACGTATTTAGTGGATGTCGAATATAGTCGGCGCTAGCCAATGCGACACATTTAGTGCATACCGGATATAAGCGGCACTAGCCGTGAATGGGTTAATTTGCAAGGAATATTTATTTAATTCCACCAAATGTTTTATTTTTTGGTATAATGCAACTTTCAATTATACTATCAGCATGCAATATTTCGAAAATAATTCGAACCAAAGTTTTTTACTCAGTGTCATTCGTTTCCCCCTCCCCCCCAAAATGGATATAAAATGCTTTTTTAATACTTCATGTCGTTACATTTATTATTATTTAAAAAAAATAGGCATAAAATTATGGGACTTTCAAATGCACGTTCGCACTTAGGATCAAAAGGGTTGTAGTATCCATATTGTAGTAATCGTACAAAATGGCATTCATTCAGCTCCATTTATTCTCGAGGTATTTTGTTTACAGTCTATCATACATATACAGAGTGAAACAAATTCCCAAATACATACGTAGATATATAAGCAAAATCATTCGATTTGCTTTCAGTTAAGTTCAAAATGTGTAAGTCGAATTTTCGTTACAGAATGAAAGCTTACATACAATATGTGGGGGGGGGGGAGAAACACTGTAAAATGAAAATATTGATAAAAACAGTACGATATTTGGGATTTTACCAATTGAAGGGTGCAAGGAAAACCAAGAGTTCAACAACTGTTAAAATATGACAAGTCGTAAAGGAAAGAAAAGTACAGAATAAAAAGTTATTGATGGTTCACAAAACCGTGTACAATGTGGGAGCAAGAGATATGTCAATATTTAACATTAAAACGACAGTGAGAATTGAGTGGTTACTGGTTCAGAAGCTGGTCACTGACAGGGCATTGGCTCATCTCCCATCAGATTGAGCCTCATTTCTAATTTGTAGTTATTGACTATAAACCACTATCCAGTTTAGTTTCAATTTCAGCGCTGTTGCGTCTGGCTTTTTTCTTCTTCACTGAATTTCTACAGTCGTATTAGTGCTCAAATTTAACATATCTCTGGTCTTACAGAAGTAGAAAACCAATAGAATCCAAGTGATGGGGAATAATCAATAATTGATTGGACAACTAATATACAAACTAATATTATTGCAATTTCAAGTAGAAATAGTAAGCATTAATTCAGAAATTAAAAATATTTTCAATTAAAGGATATAGAAATATTTTTGTTTTCAGTTTTCAAAGTTTTTTTTCCTGGGTAATTCCCGTTTTTGAACTTTTAGAAATCTAGATAATAGGTTTTTTTTTTCTGCACTCTTTAATTGCTAGTGCTGAGTTTCATACTGATGAAGATGTATGATCCAAACTCTATATTTACTTTAGAAAATTCCATATAAATATTTCTTAATATATACCGTTTTGTATAAATCTAACTAAAAATATATATTTTTTAAACTTTTGCTAAGATGTAATTTTTTTCTTGCACAGTTATATAAACGTTGTTTGATAATAGTAAACCAACATTTCTGCCCTCGTGATTTCAAATTAAAGTAATATGCTACATTTCTTAACAATTGGATGAAAATTTGGATATTACAAAATACACAAAAAATCAGGTTCAACATACCTCTGTACAAAATTTTCTTTTACATGATTCAATAGTTCGGAAGAAAGTGGTTACACAGGTTAGTCACATACGGCATATATAGGATACAGAAATCGTAAGAGATCATAGTAAGTAATAATTTGTGAATTGATATGATGTAAACGAATCGAATTGTGAAAGTTGTAAATTCATTGCATTATGTAAGGAAAGTCATGTTCTGCCTACATCAGATAGTTTTACATTTAATTTTATAAATTTCCCCCATGGTTAAGAATTTTAATGGAATTTTCTATTATTCTAAGATGAATTATATTGATCTATTAATTTTGAATTTTTGAAATTAATAAAATTAAAATAGTTATTTTAGACGGTTAAATTACATTTGCTAATTTTATTCCGATAAATATCGATAGATGATGCAACCAGTATTAATATTCCGCTTCTTAAGAAATAGCATATAAAATACACCTTTATAATACCATGAAGTAATATATATGAAAATACGTTTAAGGGAAATATTTATCTTAGGATGGGTGTTTCTGGAGATCTGTGTTAGACCTGTCATTTCCCGGGCTTAACACAGATAGTCAATGTTTGAAAATATACTCCACTCTACACAAGTAAAAATAGATACCGTGGATTTAAAGATACCTAAATACTTTCATTTTTTATATACCACCATATACTATTTACCGCAAACAAAGGATTTTTGAACTAATATTACGCTTTCGTATTTGATAATATATATATATATAATGGCAATGGTAGATCATATATTTTTCCTTTGTGAATGGCAACACTGGTCTCTTCATTATGGGTTCCTGAGTTCGATATGTTAGTGTATTTTTTGAGTTAGATTCCAGGTATCCTTTTTTCCTTTTATTTTTCTTCTTTATGTATGTTGTCCAAGTAGAAGTAGTTTATAGGTATAATCTATCTGTTTCTTCAGAAACATACATTTTTTGTGTTTGCTTCTGCAAGACACTTGGACTTGAAAAATGAGTTTTGAAGAAGTGAACAAATTCTGATTTACGCTTATACCTTGACCACATGTATAGAGTTTGTGCTTGGATTTCACATGTTTTTCTTTTATTGATTCCATACCATTGTATTTTGATAATTTTCTTTGACTTGATGATCCGAAATTTGTATTTTTTATCCATTTGCTTAAAGATTTGCTAATTTATGCTTTTATTTTGTAAGTTTATTAGAAATTTAGGTTTCTTGAGTTACAGCTTCTCACTTTTATTTCATTGAACCTTCAAACCTTCTTATTATATATATATATACTATCAAATACGAAAGATATATATATTTATATATTATATATATAATATGTAAATAAAAAATGTAAAACACATAAAAGTAAAAATTGAATGCAAACAATGAAAAGTGCCACCAATTGGCCAGGGGGAGTTGTGACCACCACTCTCCTGTAAAACATGCTTTATGTAATGGCAACACTCCGGAAGTCGAAACTTTTACTATGGATGGTCTTATTACCAACAACAATCACCAATTGAAAACAACAAAACCCATTGAAAGATGCACATGAAAAACTTAATATATATTCACACAATGGACTATCTATCAACCAAACACCGTACTTCAATGTGTATTCAACTTCTCTTTTCCTAGTAATCAATACCATTTCTCACATGAATACATGAACTATAAAAACCTTACCACCAGTACATGTTATCTTGTATTGAACTTTTTAAATCCATATAAAGCTTGAACGCTAACCTTTAGCTGAAACAAATTTTCCATAACCATGTACCATTTCTGTTTTCCCATTTCCTTTATATCCCTGTTTCAACCGTTCAAATATATATATATATATATACAGTAAAACCTGTAAAGTTGGACACCTCTATATGTTGGACACCTGTCTATCTTGGACACAATTCGGTGGAACGGAACGAATTCCTATGTTTTAACATGTGTATAATACTGTCCAACTTGGACACCTGTCTATCTTGGAAGTTGGACGATTTTTACATTTCTAAGTTGGCCAAGTTCCTTAAAATTGGCGTTTGCATAAAGGAAGTAATCTACCACTTTCGACCTTCCTTCCCCAGGGATTATCTTTTACTGTTGATCCCCAAAAGTATTCCTTTGTTGTTGTTATCACTTCCAGGAAGCTCTTATCTGCCCACATTTCTTTCTAATTGTTGCTAAGGGTCCATCCCTCCCCACCATTCCACGGCCCTCAATTATGTATCACAACCTTTTTGTTATCAGTTTGTTAACGCACACACAACAACACACTTGAAGAATGGACATTTTTATCTTCCCTATCCCATCTTTGCATTGTCCAATTAGATTTCTGCATCTTCTGAATAAAAAGGTTTCTCTACCCTCAAAAGTTACATTTGTTTCTTAGTGCATTCTGGATTCGGAGCTCAGACTTCGAAGTGTGAGGTTGTGGTTTTGCGAAGCTGCTGCTTTTACCTTGTGGTGACTTTCTTGCTTACGCTTGGGCGTGTTATATCAAGTTACGATAGAACACGTCGGGCTAAGTAATTATCATCTTTATTGTGTGCGGATTTCCGCCATTTTGTGCTTTTCGTGCTATCTCAACTTTGGATTTACCACGTGTGCCTTACACGTGGTAGTGACTTTTTGGATTGCTCTCAACTGACGTTATGGATTTGGACAAGGATCATCTGGAGCTTACGAGGATTACTGCAAGTGAGCTTGATGGAGATTGTGCTCGGCCTCTCAAGGATGCCATGAACTTATACAGCGACTCTCTGCCGCAGGATGGATCGTGTTTCACGTGGCCAACTGATGTGATGCAAGTCGTCAACTTCTTAGGACTGGTTATCTACACGCTGACTCTGCATATCAGGGATATGCTCAAGAATGGACTCATCGAACTGGAACAGGACCAAGTCTCCCGGATTATAGGTTCGTTCAATTTTGTGTATTCTTTTCTGTCTTTCCGTGACATGACTAAATTTAAGGATAGTGAAATGTACGTAATCTTTAAATCACTTGAGGATAGTAATGTATGTGTTAGTAATGTTGTAGTTAAAGCTAAACTGCTAGAAATAGGATTAATTGATGAAATTAAACTTTCTGACAAAACTGAAACGGTTGTAAATCCATGTAAAAGGCCTAGGATAGAGGAGTCTCCCACTAAGGGAACGCCTACTAAAAACCAGGATGAAAACTTAAAATCTAGTGATAGTGTTGTAAATGAAAAGGTTAGGGATAGTGTTGTAACTGAAAATGAAAATGTTAGAACTAGGACTTATGCTGAAATTGCTGCACAACCTGTGCAGTTTAAAAGTGCACCTAAACCTAAAGCGGTTGAAAATAGTAATGTTATGAATGTAGAAAAAAAAGAACCAAAAGCAGAGTGTTTCTTCATAAAGTTTAGAGACAACTACCAGGCTCTCCTTAAAAAGCTAAATGAAATTACAGAAAATAAAGTATCTGGAAAATTGACAGGAGATATGCTCAAACTGATACCCAATGACGCTGACTCCTATAGGGTTGTTCAGCGCCATTTGTCTAGCGAGAAAATCCCCTTCCATAGTTTAAACCTCAAAACTGAAAGGCCGAAAAAGGTAGTTTTGAAGGGGCTACCAACCAGCTATGACATTGAGGAGATAAAATTGACTCTAACATCCAATGGATTAGATGTAGTCCGGGTTTCTCAACTGAGAAACACCAAAACCAGATTACCCCTGCCGATCTTTTTAGTCAGCCTTAGGCCTACCGATGACTGGCAGAGGGTCTACAGACTCACAAGATTAGGGTACTTGGCTGTGAAGGTAGAGGCCTTCAGAGCTAGGGGCTTTAAAATTTGCTACCGGTGCCAGCAATTCAACCACTCATCTGAGAACTGCAGTATGCCGCCAAAGTGCCTGAAGTGTGGTGAAGGCCACTTCACACGAGACTGCCAGAGACCTAGGACAGAGAAGGCGACGTGTGCAAACTGCAATGGAGACCACCCGGCGAACTTCAGGCAATGCCCGAAGAACCCCTGGAACAAGGGAAAGGCACCGGGGTATGCCCCCCCTCCCCCAAAAAATCAGATACCCCCTTGGAGGCAAAAGGCCCTCGGACCAAACCCCCAGGCACCCCCTCAGGGCTCCTCGCACATAGTGCCACAGTTAAACAGGCACCAACCTACAGCACCTACCAGATCGGTGCAAGAGCAGGCCCCCAAACCTTCGACCTCCAGAGAATTGACTCTGGAGGAAGTTAGAGCAGCTACAGCTGCAATTAAAAAGAGATCGGAGTTAGAAAAAGCCAGACAGGCAAAGGAGGCAAAGGATAGACTGGATGGGAAAGTTAAGGAATGGAAAGATACTAAACGAGTCAGGGAGGAAGAAGAGCTCGCGCAAACCCAGCTGTTAGCTAAAACGGATGGAAAAAAACAAAAAACTATCGAGTTCCAAAAGGACACTCACAAAAAAGTGCAAACCGCGGTTGAGGCTGAGGAAATGGAAGCCGAGACTGAACATGCTGATATATCTGATGCTGAAAAGATGGAGGATATCCTCAACCTCATCAGAGGATTTATCAGCATGTTTAATCTAGACGACATAAAACGTCTGTTGATGCAGTTCGCAGAACTAGTGCAAAAAAAGAGCGATCCAATGGTAATGGTCTTTGAGGCCCTTAAAATAATCGCGGATTTTAAAAGTAACAGTGAGAATCAAACCCGTCATGGCTAGGTCCCAAAAAGAATCCTTTAAAATAATATTTTGGAATGCGAACGGCATATCTCCAAGAATAAATGAACTTAGGAACTATGTGAACGAAAATGAAGTAGACGCCTTATTAATTCAGGAAACTAAAGTTAGAGAAAGTAAAAAACTAAACATAGCCAACTACTCTGGTTATCATAATCTTAGCTCAAATACTAATGCTAGAACGCCCCATGGAGGAACAGCAATATACATTAAAAGAAATATTCCTCACGAGGAACTAAAAAGCATAAATCTTCAAAGTATAGAAAATACTAGTATAAAAATTAAAATTAATAATACTAGCCCGTTTATCCTAACCTCAACATATGTCAAAAATATGAGTAGGGTAGATGTAGCTGCGCAACTGGAACTGCTTTTCGCGCAATATCCAAACACGATACTCGCAGGCGACTTCAACGCACACCATCGAGCGTGGGGCTGTAGGAGAGCCAATTCACGCGGTACACAGATACACAGACTGCTGAACACTACAAACACTAACATTATTGTACCGTCGACACCAACCTGCTTCTCAGGCGCCAACGGCTCATTCATAGACTTTGTCCTAACGCGGAACATAGATTACGCTCACACTATTAGTACCCTGGATGAATTTGACTCGGATCATCTACCGGTACTGGTGACATTCGACCTGAACACGCCTCTTCCAGCCTCTTTGGGACAAGAGAGGGTCAACTGGGAAGTATTCAAAAGAGCACTCTTCGAGCCGCACTTAGCAGTACCTAACATAATGAGCACGGCGGATATTGACTCTGCCACGCACACACTCACAACAGAAATCAAGAGAGCAATTGCCTCTGCTACAACACATCGTGAGTCTCCAAAAAGCCCACACTTTCCCACCATGTCAAACAATTAGTCAGGCAAAGGAATAGAATACGTAAGACATGGCAGGCTAACAGAGACCCCGCCCTTAAAAGGGAGCTTAACAGACTCACGTGCAAAGTCAGGGAAAAAATTGTCGCAGAAAAGCAGCAACAGTATAAAGAACTAATCGAATCCCTTAGCCCAGAAGACGTATCGCTCTGGCAATTCGCAAAAAGACTCAGGAAACCTCAAATTAAGCTCCCGCCACTAATAGATGGTGCTAAAATCGCGTACTCAGACGAGGAAAAAGCCGAGGCGCTCGCAAGCCATTATGAAAAACAATTCCAACCAAACCACGATCTAATGTGTCAGGACACCCTAAGAATGGTTAGTCAAACTTTAAATAACTTCAGGAATTCCCCAGTAACGGCTGAGATTGACCCAGCTACCCCGCAGGAGATAGTAGAAATTATTAAAAATCTCAAAAACCGTATAAGCCCAGGGCACGACAAAATCAGAAATATTGCGGTTAAAAACCTACCCTTAAACGTAATATGTTACTTGACTATCTTAATAAATAAAATATTAAAACTAAACTATTTCCCCAAAGAATGGAAGGAAGCGATAATTATAACAATCCATAAGCCTGGTGAGGATGCCACAATTCCAGCCAACTACAGACCAATTAGCTTGCTACCGACACTTAGTAAAATTACTGAGAAAATTATTCTTAAGAGACTGAACACGCACCTTAGTGAGAATGACATTATCATTCCGGAGCAGTTTGGATTTCGGCCAAAGCACTCCACCACTCATCAATTGCTGAGAGTGGTAGAGTACATATCTTCTGGTCTCAATAACAAGACACCCACAGCTGCGATTTTTCTGGACATACAAAAAGCCTTTGATAAAGTATGGCACTGTGGATTAGCGTACAAATTGATCACTTTAAAAGTCCCTGACGCTCTTGTCAAACTTTTAATCTCATACTTAAATAACAGACACTTTCAAGTCAGAGTAGGAGGTAACTTATCTACACCCAAGCTCATTAAAAGTAGTGTACCGCAAGGTTCTATCCTGGGCCCGACACTCTTTAACATATACCTGAACGACATCCCTAGGACTCCAAACACAGAGCTGGCACTCTATGCAGACGACAGTGCGATACTTGCTAAACACCCCTATGTCTCAGTAATGCACAGACAGCTACAACAACACTTAGACATACTCCAAACTTGGCTGGAAAAATGGCGAATAAAATTAAACCCCAATAAATGTCATTGGATTTATTTCTCTAGAAAACGTAAACCTCCGCCGCCTCTGTACATAAACAACCATGCCCTAAAAGCGGAAAAATCTACTAAATACCTAGGTGTAACGATAGATTCCCACCTAACCTGGAAACAGCACGTAACGAACTTAATCAAAAAAGCGTACATGGCCACAGGAGCCTTATACCCAATGATAGGAAACGGAAATCTAAGTTATCAAAATAAACTTCTAATTTATAAATCGGTCATCCGCCCGGGAATGCTGTATGCAGCACCCGTATGGGGATATGCTTGTAAAACTACAATAGACCTCCTAGAGACAAAACAAAACAAAATCCTACGGATTATCAGGAAAGCTCCCAGGTACTTAAGAAACTCGGTAATTAGGAATGACTTCAAAATAAAAACTGTTAGAGCCCAAATTAAAAAGCTAGCGCTTAAATTTTACAGAAATTTGCCATCCGTCCCAAACGAACTGTTATTCAATCTGCATGACTATGATCATCGCAAGGCCAAATCTCGTAAGAGACCCCGCGCTGTTCTAAACATTGATAATCGGAATTAAAAGATCCCACCTCAAACACCTGATTTTTAAATAAAACTCGCGACTTTTATTTTATAAAAAAAATATTCTAAACTCTAAACTGCCAAAACGCTAGGTAACCCTTAGATCTGCATCAACCCCCCAAACTGCTTAAACTCTAAATGTGCAACAAACTGCCACACTAGGAGCTAGGACAAATAATAAAAAGTAGTAAATAAAAACCTCGAACCTCCAATTAGGGTCACTGAATTAATGTCACAGTTTGACGATAAGAACCACATATTGAAACTGGAGATTAAAGGCGCTTCGCGCCTGGTGCTCTGTCTTGTACGACACTACGACGGTAGTGCATTCTGGAAAGGTGACTGTGATTTTAGTGACGTGAACATTACTTTTTAATAATGACCAAACGTAAATTAGTTGAGCTAACTATTGAAAGGAAAAAAATAATTCTTGATCGCCTAGACAGAGGTGACAGTTGCAGAAATTTGGCAGAGAAGTTCGGCATATCAACATCTACTGTTGCCAATATAAACAATAAGATATCTGATATCATACATGCATGGGAACTGAACTGTGGAAACTTATCCAGGCTGCAGAAAATTGTGAGAATGTGGCAAAATTTGTCAAAGAAGTGACAGTCTTGTCCGATGGATTTATGAAGCATGGGAAAATGTATCAGAAAACACGATTGTTAAGTGTTTCAAGCATGCAGGATTTTTATGTGATCTCAGCTCTTCTGCGAAACAAGTGACAGGCTGTTTCGAATTGGAGTCACTGGAGGAAAAACTAAAGTGCCTTCCTGAAACGTGCAGAAAAGATCTGATGCTTGTCAAAATGTTGCATTTGACGATATTCTTGAAACCCATGATATTGAATCTCCATGTGTTGCTACATCGAGCAAGAGTGATTACAACAGTTTTTCTTCAGAGGAAGAGGAAAAAACAGATGTAGAAGAACTTTCAACACACGAAAATGCAATGCAATATGTCAAGAAATTAGAACTGTATGCTTTTATGCAAAATACGCCAGAATTCATTGAGGCCGTGTTTAATCTGCACAGTAAAACAGACAATGTGCATCTGGAATCAGAAAACTACAAACTCTTCTTACAGAGTACTTTTCTGAACAATAGAAATGGATTACTGCATCAATCTGACAATATGTGAGTAGTCGTAATATATTACGTATAAAATTAGGTGTATGTATTTAGATTTCTTGCTTCACATTTTAAGTATGTACGCACATACATAAGTATTTTGTAACAGTAATTACAATATTTAATTAAAACCATTGGCTTATTAGTATTTTCTATATGTTAAAAATGAAGTCTTTTGATGTGCTTTATTAAAGGGGAAAAATGAAATGTAATCACACTGTCTATGTTGGACACCTGTCTAAATTGGACGATTTTAGGGGGAACCTTGAGTGTCCAACTTAGACAGGTTTAACTGCATATGTATATAAATATCTATCTATATATATATATATATATATATATATATATATATATATATAAATATCTATATATATATATATCTATATATAAATATCTATATATATATATAAATATATATATATAAATATCTATCTATATATATATATATATATGTATATATATATATATATATATATATATATATATATATATATATATAAATATCTATCTATATATATATATATATATATATATATATATATATATATATATATATAAATATCTATATATATATATATATATAATGCATTAAAAATGGAATGGATAAAAAGTGAAAAAAGGAAGGAAGGAAGGCTTTGCAAAAAGCTTACTTGATGGCGGTGAGGGGTTGTGACCTCACTCCCCAGTTTTCAACGAGCTCGTCATAAATGCCGCGGCATTGCACTCCTGGTCGCCAGCTTTTGCTCAAGCCCACCTCCGGAGTGACAATAATAACTGTCACAAGACCTTCTGATAATCCACTTTCTTTATATTGTATATTTTATATATATATATATATATATATATATATATATATATATATATATATATATGAGCTAGAAGCAAGTTTTTAATTCTGAAATTAGGGAACATTTTAATAATGTTTCAAAACTAATATTTGAATATAAATGATACATTTTATTTATTCCTTTATTATAATTACACTTTGTGTCGCTGTCTTAAATTTCGCTTCAATTAGTTATTTTAGTCAATTAAGCATACATATGAAGTGAAAATACTTACACAAAAAATCTAGTTGCGTAGACCAAAGTTTTATAAAATTCGTAATAAATTATATGTTTTTGTTCAGCTAGCTACATACAAAACTATCTACTGAAAGCGAATATTGTGCCAGAAAAACAGTATTTTTCTTTACAATTTTTCTTCATTTTTTCCCTGACTACAACGTATATCCTGAATCTTTTGTGACAGTTTATGCATTGGAAGAAACCTCGATTGTGACAGGATGGGAATAAACTAGGTATCAAAATGAAACACGCATACACTAATCGAAAAGGTATTTCAAAAATAACTTATGGTGAAACTTATGTCTGAAGTATTAAGATACACCTATATTTTTCTTAAAATATAACTTAAAACTTCTTAAATAATCATGAAACGTTATTTGATTATATATAACAATACATTGCGTTAAAACAATGAATGTAATTGCTCTATGTGACAATATATATTCTTAACACATTCTTGATAGATATTATGGGCAATAAAATACAAAATTTTTTGCCAGTTATATTTTATCATATGTCTGATGCACACTGTTTCTCAATTGAAGATGAGGACTCACAAAACTCTTGAATCAACTGCAGTCACATATATTTTCCCTGCTTAAATACTATGAAATAAGTAGAGAATTTGTCACGGAATTTGTCATCGTTCACGGACGGACTTGAGTAAAGGACAGTTTTATTTATGAAAATAAAATACACACACATATATATTATATATATATATATATATATATATATATATAGTGTATTTTTTCAGTCAGATTCTAGGTATCCATTTTTCCATTTATTTTTCTCATTTATGTATGTACTCCAAGTAGAAATAGTTTATAGATATAATCTATCAATTTCTTCAGAAACATACATATTTGTGTTTGCTTCTACAAGACACTTAGGCTTGAGAACGAGTTTTGAAGAAGTGAAAAAATCCTGATTCAGGCCTAGAGCCTTGTCCACGTGTATAGCGTTTGTGCTTGGATTTCGTCTGTTTTTCTTTTATCGATTCCATAACTTTGTTTTTTGATACTTTTCTTAGACTTGATGATTTGAAATTTGTATTTTTTTCCATTTGCTCGAAGATTTGCAGCTTTATACTTTTATTTTGTAAGCCTGTTAGAAAGTTGGGTTTTTCGTGTTACAGCTTTTCACTTTTCTTTCATTGGACATTCAACCCTTTTTATTATGTTATATATAATTTTGTGTCATGTAATATCATAAAAATATTTCATACTCTCCACTCTAGGTGAAGGCATCAAAGGTAAATAAGTCCTTTTATATAGAATTTAGCAAGTGATGATTTACCTTATCACAGGCAACATTGATCAAGACATTAAATTGTAAGGCAATTCCAAGTCATCTTATGTCTCGAAATATAAGAAATTTCTTTTTGTGAAGTTATTTGGATCGGAATGAGTTGCTCTTTGTATAAACACAAACATCTGATTTTACTCACTTTCGTTTTCAAGAGGGAAATATTTTACAATTTACTCATTGAACAGAAAATAATATTCCAATCAATGGATAATATTCTGATGTATTTCGAGATACAATTCATTTTACACTACCTTTCCACTTATAATTCTATATATTTGATTCCTGATAAATAGTAAAATTCAAAATGGTATATAAATCAAAATCAAGCAGCATTCAAAATACTATTGAATGACAATCCAACATTAAATACCACGGTTTACATCTGATTTATACATTTTCACAGAAAAATATGAAATCAAGTATGCTTTTCGCCAGTAATTGAATTGATCCATTATAGACAGTTTCTTTCTAACATAAGATAAAACTTGGTTCTCAGTAAATAAATGAGGTGATGCAGGGAAATCTAAGGATAAATATAAACAATGCACCTCATAAGGTATTGAAAATAAACGAAATAAAGTGAAATAATGCAGTTATTTAAGATTTCATGACAACATTTTAAGATATAATATTTATCGAGTCGGAGTGAATATGTATGTGTATTGATTAAAACTAGCATTTACAGATTATGAATATAATGTATATCACATCTGCAAAAAGAGATTAAAATATTATAAATAACGTTCTACAAATTTAACGATTATTTAACAGATGAGTTTCAATGAATAAATATATTTGATTATAACAAGTTATTACGAAAGGAATAATATTTAAAAGATTTAAACAATTAAAAATGAATGCGTTATTCAGAGTTCGATTGATATTGAAACTACCATTGAAATATTTCTTATCATTGGATACAGAAGTTTTTAAGTGATTGGATAGGTGTGTTCTGAAGAGAAAAATGAAGTCTTAATCGTAATGTGTTTTTCTATTTTCATTATGATTATGTACTGCTATGAATGCAGTTTATTCTTAATTGTCAATTTTATATTGATTTGTTTTGTAAACGAATCTGTTACAAAACATTCCATCTCCAATCAAATGGGATGTAGAATTATATTTTAATTATTAAACAAATATTATTCAACGGAAATGAAAAGAAACACAAATATGGGTAAGAACACACACAAAAAACTGGAATCATCCTTATTAGAATGAAAATTTTTAGCAATAAAATTTACACATCAGTTACTCACTTAAAACAGTATCTATATGGATGTATTATTTTGCTCTTCTCTAAGAGAATTGCACTGAATAATGGGTATATTTTTTATGCTTAAAATACCTTTTCGTACAGGCCATTTTATGCACCTGTTTTCCTGCTACCCACTTTTCCAGCAACCAAAAAGGGTTCTTTAAGATGGACCAATTAAGCAGGTAAACGTGTGAGTCAAACGAACATCTCATGTTACCTATTTACCTGTTGAAAATGGTCTTTTCAGTGTAAAATAAAATATATCCATTAATCCATGCAAGTCTCGTATAAATAAATAGACTATTACATTACTATAGATACAGTTTCTTTTTAAAGTGTGTAACTGGGAATTTATCTCTTTAGTGTCATTCAAGTGACAGTAAACTCAGTTTTTGAGTTTTCAGTTATATATTTTTCAACGTGAAGTGTAAATCGTTATATACATATCAGAGTCAATAAGTCTCCGGTCTAACTAAGAAATTTTTTTTTTTAGAAATTCGACTTTATTATCAACACACTCTGCTTCAAGATTGATAGATTCATTACAACGCTCCTCTAACTTTTCGATCCCTTTTTTGTAGAACGATTTATCTTTGCTCTCAAAATAGGCTTCAGTTTCGGCAATCACTTCTTCATTTGAGCCAAATTTCATTCCCTGCAGCATATTTTTGATGTCTGCAAAAAGCCAGTAGTCGATGGGGCCATATCTGGAGAGTACGGTGGGTGAGGAAGCAATTCGAAGCGTAATTCATATAATTTAACCATTGTTTTCATCGACTTGTGACACGGGGCATTGTCTTGGTGGAACCGCACTTTTTTCTTTTGCATGTGAGGCCGTTTTTTCTTGATTTCTACACTCAATTGATCCAATAATGCCATGTAATATTCGATATTGATAGTTTTACCTTTCTCAAGATAGTCGATGAACAAAATACCATACGCGTCCCAAATTACGGATGCCATAACCTTACCAGCTGACTTCTGTGTTTTGGGTCGCTTTGGACGACTTTCACCGGCTGCTGTCCACTCATCTGACGGTCTTCTTGATTCAGGTGTGTAGTAATGGATCCATGCTTCAATCATTGTCACATACCGATGCAAGAAATCCTTCTTATCTCGCTTGAATAGCTCCAAACAGCGCTCTGAATCGTCGACGCGTTGTTGTTTTTGGTCCGGTGTGAGCAAACTCGGCACCCACTTCGAAAGCAACTTACGCATGCTCAAATTTTCTTGTAAAATTGTAAACACACTACCTTCTGATATCTTTAAGGTGTCGGCTATCTCAGGCAACTTCGCTTTACGATCTTTCAAAACTATTTTGTAGACTTTTTTTATGTTTTCTGGAACAACTGCCGATTTTTGGGCGACCAGAGCGTTCAGCATCATCGGTGTTTGTACGACCGCGTTTAAATTCAGCATGCCTGTCAATAATAGTTGATTTCCCCGGTGCAGAGTCTCCATAACGCTTATCAAGCCACTGTCTGGCTTCAACAGTATTTTTCCCCCATCAAAAAATTAATGTTTAATCAACACACGAAATTCTTTTTTATCCATCGTTTTGAAAATTACAAAACTGGGATCACTAAAACCACTGTAACCTATAAACTAATTGTCAGAATGTCATAAACATTTGACACATGTCGTTTGAAGGTTGGTACTATTCAGAAATCATATGGGTCTGTCAACAGTGTTGCCAGATATGCGTCAGACCGGAGACTTATTGAGTGAAGTGTTATATTCTATTGTATTTATGCTGTTGGTCAAGAAGTAGCAACCTCAGATTCTACTCTCAATACGTAATATGGGACTTGGAGGTTGATGAGTGACAACGAGCAGGTGAATGGGCCTTTTAGTGGTTCAGTAAAAGAGGAAAAAAGTTTTTATGTACTGACTAGTGGATTTCCGGTACATACTTTATCGAGAAATATTTTATTTCGTATTATATTTTACCTGAACCATACAGCATCGAGAATAAAATTGAAATCAAAGTAAAGACTAAATATAGTAAGCATCTTGTTTTCATCTATTTTGTGCCAAAATGCTCGAATCCAATATCCTGTTTCCTATTCACTGATGTTTTGTAGAAAGATCCGTTCTTGTGAATGGCGAGATGAGTTTTGACTTCAGTAAATAAAAGATAAAGCGATGTCAAAGAAACATGTTGGGTAAAGTACAAATAATACTTTTCTTACGGTTTCAATATTAAAGTACAGGAACCAAATATCCCTAGTATGAATCTCCACATTCTATTATCTTACATACATATTCCATGGTGTGTAGTTTTACTCGTAACATAATCACTAAATGAATGAAAAAATACACACACACACACACACACATATATATATATATATTAAAAGAGGCCGTTGCCGATGCCGCTGTTTGACAAATTTCTCGTTTCTCGAGATTCTTTGCTTCGTATCGCAAAAACTATTGCATATAAAAATTTGAAATGTGGTACACTTGTAGACAAAGCTTTAGGCTGAAATAAACTGTTTTTTATATATATATTGTAGTTTTAGAAATATTTAATGTCAAAGTCAAACACAATATATTTCAGCTGCGAGTTCGCATTCCGGATGAACTAACAATAGCAAGACCACGGATTTTTGCAGGCATGTGCCTACATGGGTGAATTTTTGCAGGACTGATTCCCTTTTTTAATTTCGATGTAGTTTTTGAGATATTTTAATCTTTATGCACTTCAGAAGTGAACATTTTTTTCGTATCGGCACGTCTAGCAATGTCTCTGCATCGTACCGTAAAAAATATAGCATACAAAAATATGAAATTTGGTACATTTATAGAGAAATAATAAGGTATACGCTGAAGTAAACAGTTTATCGATTTAAACTTTAGTTTGGCATGAAATAACTCATAAAGCGAGCTCAAGATCAAGGAATTCAGTTTTTGGGTTCCCTAGCCTAAGAAAAATCCTTGCTTTTCCCTCCTGCCAAAAATTGGCAGGTGTTGAAAATAGATTTTTGAAAGTAGAATTGTTAGGAAAGCGAGCTGAGCGAGCGAGCGAGCAGGAGACAGAGCCCCCTAGTATATATATATATATATATATATATATATATATATATATATATATATATATATATATATGTATATATATATATATATATTATGTCCCTTAATGCCCAAGGCAGAGGCAGAGATTTTTGAAAGTAGAATTTTTAGGAAAGCGAACCCCGAAGGGGATTGCGCGAGCTGAGCGAGCAGGGGACAGAGCCCCCTAGTATATATAAATATATATATATATATATATATATATATATATATATATATATATATATATATATATATATATATATATATATATATATATATATATATATATATATATATATATATATATATATATATTATGTCCC
This sequence comes from Amaurobius ferox, assembly GCA_951213105.1. NCBI lineage: Eukaryota > Metazoa > Arthropoda > Arachnida > Araneae > Amaurobiidae > Amaurobius > Amaurobius ferox. The sequence goes on from OX578134.1 coordinate 139,673,669, forward strand.
TTAATGCCAAGGCAGAGGCAGATTATTCAATAAATTATTTCTCACTGTAATAGAAATATTCAATATAAAGTGGCAAAATTTTATTCACTTTTTTTCAAAGTTGTTTACAATATACAAAACAAGTTATAGAGATGTATTGGGTGTAAAAAGGTATTTATTTAAATTTACATTGCCCTGTAAGGCTTATTAATTATTTTAAAACATCATATATTATAAGTAAAAATACGAGATCCCATTTTCTAAACATTATTGATGCGAATAATTGTAACAGCAATCATTATAAAAGCATTATTATATAACGAAAGATTAATGCTAATATACAGGAATAATGCACATCTTGCAAGCAGCACAACTAAATATAAATATTTTGTAATTTCCCCACTTAACTGTTAAAGGATGTATTAATAATGTATAAAAAATGAATTTGAGTGTTGCTCAACTCAACTTTCTCATGCCAGAATCCATTTTTAAGTAGCTTGAAAACATTTTTTGTCAATTGCACATGAAAAAAAAATGTATCATTGGCCCAAATGAGCATAATTATGGCAATTACCCTTCATTTTAAAGAGATGGAAAAAATCTTTCGATTGATACTAAGTGTAAAAAGTTACCCTCTTGAAGTAGTATCTTACTCGCCCGAGGGTTCAAATGACGCCACGAAGAGAAAATTTTTCTCCCCATGTTTTTTTTCACTGCAGTGATTAAAACTGTTAAGTTTCGTGAGCTATAAATAAACCCTTTTATGCATAATTATGCCAAATGTTGTCCTATGCGTCTAAATTAAAAAAAAAAATTCGGCTTGATAAACTATAATGTTTCGATTTTTTATGAAGTTTTGCCTTGAGTTTCAAAAACTTCTATCTAATTTTAGATCTTTCGTTAAGCCGGATATAAAATTTAGTGTAAATCCATTAATATTTGTTGCAGATTTTGTGTACGCAAAAAATCAACAACAAACAGATGACCGACAAACAGACAGACAGGCACCACTGATATGCCTGACAGGCATCACTGACAGGCATATTCTGAAAGTGCTCAGGGCTGAAATCAAAAGGCTAAAAATATCAAAGTCGAGAACTTTCTTGAAAACAACACCTTCTCATTATATTCTATAGTACGAGAAAGTTATACATTATATTGTTATTTAATGAAAAAGAGGATTTATATAAACATATAATTGATAAAAATATTATAGAAAGGTAAATTACAATATGATTTGCAGGACAATAATAGGAAAAATATAATTATAACAAAATTATTAAAATAAAATCGATTAAAAACTTATAAAGCATAATGCCAATCTCAAAGTAGCAAATTTCAAAATGTTTCTGATATGCAGTTTCTGTGTAATAGAAAAACATTATTCAAAATATACATGTAACATATTTTATCGAAAAATATTACTTCAGACAGAGTCATTTTCTCTTCTGCACCACATTCCCGCCAAAACTTTATGTTCCATTTTATTTTGTTTATGATGCAGTGCAGCGTCTAGTGACTTACCTAATCCTGAATCAACTAAAATGGAAAATAGAATTGAAATACCAGCAAAAATTGAATGTCACGTCTTTTCATGCCGTTCGAATCCATTTGCAGCGAAAGGGATCAAATTCAATATCCTGCTGCTTCCTCAGTTAGTGAATTTCAGAACGTTTCACTTTCGAGAACGATGAGATAAAAACTTGACCTCGGTGAATAAAACAGAGAAAAATGATAAATAAAATTGCGTGGGTAAACCATTATAATGTATCGCTTTCAGTTGCGGAAATGTTAAAAGGAAAAGTACACAATTTTAGGATTTGGTCTGACTCCAGCGAAATAAAATCAAATTTAATAGAAAAGGAAATCGGTAAATAATAAAAATAGTGTTAAATTTAATTTTATATTAAAAGGGTGGCGAATGAAGAAGAATAAGCAAAAAAACTATCCTTTGTATTTTTAGATATAAATACGCATATCTTACACTAACAATTTAATATAATGTTTGTGATTTATAATATATAAGCACAATGTGTGATTTATATATACAACCACAATGCACACTTTGTATTTTCTGAAAGTTGAATCTCTCCCTTCAAGGAATTTTAACTAAAATATTTATGTTAAATTTAATTGCATCATTACTTTAAGTAACAGTAAGGTTAAATAATTATATTTCGTTAAAATAATTATGTTACAATTAAATTGAGGTGTGCACAATTCAAAAGATTATGTACTTAAAAATCAGAAATTTTTAATCTAAATTGAACTTGTCAATATGAAAAAAATCTATTTGTTTAAGGTTTTGCGAATAAGTTGTTGTGTCCAATGCATATACAGAACTAAAAACTCTTACCACTGCGACCTACTCAATTAAGGATTGAATGGTCCGATATAGATCTGCTGTTTGAATCCTCTCCAGGATACAATATTCCACACACATCTACCAATTTTTTATTTTTATAGGAACCAAAACAAATGGTAATGTTTCTCAATTTTAATAAAAATAAGAATACAACCGATTTAAGGTAACAAGGAAAAAATATGATGAAGGTAAAAATCACAAACTTTAGTCAAATATCAATAAATAGTATTAAATATAAAGGTTACAAATATTTTGCCAAAATAAAACAATGCATTTCGAAATTATTAATAACCTATAAATAGGTTTTGCGATATTTAATTTATTATTTTTTGGCTGTTTAATATTTTGCTTTATTCATACTGGGTTGCTTATTTCATCTTATAACTCTCCGTTTGGAAACCCTGGTATTTTATGCGGATTGGTGAAATCTTTGCTCCTTCAACTTGACCCTTGCCAATCTATTTTACTTGAAATAATAACAAAGAAATCATATTATGGATAAAAAGAGAATGATGTTGCTGATGTTTTATGCTTCTATTTAATAGTTAATTTTATAATTTTTAAATACACATTTCCTTATTTTAGTTTAAAATTTTGTAACATATTGTACTATTCGAACAAATTAGCAACATTTCATTATTTAGTTTCCAAACGCGGCTGCTTCTTTAACAAGCAAAACCGTTTGTAATTTTAATGTATCAATAACAAATGTAGCTTTTAAAACCGAATATTTTCTTTGTAACTTGCATATTTTACTTTTGTAGATTATGTTTACTCATTCTTTTGAACTTGTTGTTTCCTCTTATTTACAATTGTTCTGTTTTTCCTTTCGAATGAAGGTGTCTTATTTATTTTCTGAAACCAGTCGTTTCCATTATATGTAACAGAATAGTTTTATTTATCGTTTGTAGTCAGCTAATTTAGTTTCAAATATAGATTATTTCTTTCCTTTTATGTTGTATGCTAGCCAATTTTTGAAAAATTGTATATTAATTGTTACTTTATTGTTCATTTTTTTCTGTTTAATTCATTGTTTTGTACTTTCGTGTTTTCACTTTTGATTTTATTACTTTTGGATTGTCAGCACATTTTTTTCTCAGCCAGATCAGCATTTCTATGTTGATATTTAAGTGCTTTTATTGATATGACTACTCTGCTTCATTTATCTGCTTAAAAAGGCATTTTATAGCCAGTGAAGTAGGTTAATGTATTTTTACACTATTTATATTTGCCTTATTCATTTCTATTTACTGTGTATTTTGTTTATTTACAGCTGAAATATTGTAAGGTTGTGATTTTGCATCCTGTTTGAATCCATTTTATTGAAACTGCTCAAATACAATATCATCTTTCCTCATGGTTGATCCATTATGAAATATTTCTTTTTATGGAACGATGAGATAAAACTTGATCTCGGTGAATAAAGTGGAACGCTATGTTAAAGCAAAATGTAAGGTAAAGCATAAATAATGCATTTCTTCTACTAAAAGAAACATCTTTTCCAGGACTTATTTCTATATATTAATCTTTAATAAGTTTTCTTGAAAAATCCTTTCCGAATAAATATCATATGCATATTTCTTTTTACATAACTGGTTGAAGAAGAAACAAAACATTAAATTTAAAGGCATTTCATAGACATATAAAAATCTGTATAAAAAGTTTGCAAAAACAAAAGTAATATAAAACAAAATTAATCATTATCAAACAAATAATAAACGTTAATCAAGTCTATTTTGTCGATAAATATTCAGACACTAAAAAACATTTGCACGATGTATTTTTCGCAATGATAAATATTAAACATTATGTAAAAACTTGAGTGTTTAGTAGAGAAATCTGTGAATGCTGTTTGGATAATGACATAATGAAAAGCTTGTAAACGTTATGTCTAGTAATGTTTACTTAACAGATGTCATCACAAAGTAATTAATAAAATGTGTTCGTTCTTTGTGGTTAGCTAATGACGGTTTGGACGAATTGGGTAATTTTGTAAATAGGAAAACGTTCTCGGTGTCATTCATTGATTGAAAATAAAATATCACTTAGTGTTTCATTAATTAAAAACAAAAGCATGATCTCTGCAAAAGTAAAATTTCAAAAATATGCAGATAATTATCAAAATAAAATTGAATCTCTCATATGACTTGGGGAATGTTTCTTTATAAACAGTGAAATATTTTTTCCTATTTAGCTGTACACAATTCCAAAATTTATAAATGAAAGTTCTGAATTCAAATTACATAATTGAAATCAATAGTGTAATAATTAAAAAAATCGATTTGCCGGAATTAAATTCAGACATTTTAACACTAAATAATAAAAAAAAACACAGTCTCAGCACAGCTTAAGTCATCCCGTATTATAGTAAAATCACGATTTTTATTCAGATTTACAAAACTTGCGATGTTGATCCAGATATAGAAAATTGCGATGTTGATTCAGATTAAGAACATTGAAATGTTGATTTGTATATTGAAAATTGCGATGTTGATCCATATATTGAAAATTACGATGTTGATCTAGATCTAAAAGATTGCGAAGTTGAACCAGATGTAAAAAAAAAAAGATGTTGATCCAGTTATAGAAAATTGCGATGTTGAATCAGATAAAGAAAATTGTATTTCTGATAAATTTATTTCTAAAATTATTTTCAAAACTCATATTTAGCTTTTTAGACTCATTTATCTCATGGGCAATATTAAAAATTATTTTAAATATTTTATAACGATTATAAAGAAAACTATATGCACATCAAACATAATTAGCAAATGTTTAGTAATTTATCAACATTATTACAACTAAACAGATTTCATGGAGTTGAGATTTTACGCTCTACAAGGTTACCAATATTATAATAATGCATTTCGTGATATTCAACATTTAACAGAGGTTTAATCTATAGGTTATATGCACCGAAAACGCCGACAAGGGTAATTTTGGTAAACAGGATATGGGACAGAGTCATATTATTGAATTTCAATTCAAATATCATTAAAGTGCTGAATCATCCAAGTACATATATTATCGCTAATCACTAGAAACCAAATATGCTACGTGCTTCGAAATATTTACGCAAATACATTTATTTGAATTTCTGTTTTTCATGTAATTATGAAGTAATAAAATATTGCATTGTTATCTGACACTGCGACTCCTCGCTACAGACGACACACGTTCAGACAGATAGGCAGAAATAAGCACAAACATATTATGTTATTACGTATGGTAATGATGTAGTGCTCATGGTTGCTTTACGACTTTTAGGAATACGCTCACTCATTCTGATACTGACAGAGAACATGCAGACTTCTAGTATATAAAAAATACCTTTTCCTCTGTTTATCTATAACACTGGGTGATACATTTTGTGAATATTCTAGCGGGATATCGCAACCTTGGCGATATTTCTCACCCGATTAACGAAAATATCGTCAAAAATAATGAAATTGGCGTCTAATTGATTTAATTAATTGTTAAAATATTTTGATACATGAACCATATTGCTTATTGAGGATACTATCAATTTAAATTAGATTTGTGTGAATTATAAGTTAATAAGATACCTTGAAATAGTATTTCATGTTGTCATCCGGAAAATCGCCAAATGTACAAATCAACGTTGCAATCAATGTGTAGTGGATCTTTTCATTATTTTTCATTGTGAAAGAAGTAAATGCATTGCATTAGATAAGGAATGTCATCTGCTAGTCAAATCAGATTTTCACTTTCCTTATATACATAAAATGTATAAGGAGAGTACTGTGATGGTGTCGAAAATTCGAATTCGAGTTTTCGACGGAAGATCACGTTTCAAGCATCCATGAACACGAATCAGACGTTTTTGAGGTGCTGTGTGTGTGTATGTGTGTGTGTCTGTGTGTGTGTGTGTGTGTGTGTGTCTGTGTGTCAGTGAGTATGTGGAGACGATAACTGACGAACGAATGGACCAATTCCAACGACATTTGGCACAGAAATTACAATCCATGAATACTGGAAGCCTATTGTTTTTATTCGCAATCGCATGTTCAGAATCCCCCTATAAATTTTCGAGTGAAATTTTGAAAAAAATCCTCAAAAAATCAAAATATTTTATAAACTTACGAAAATAGTCATTTTTTATGTAATTTTTCATTAGAAAACGAATAAAATGAATTTTAGAAAGCTAGCATGAACCGTTATCGAGATGTTGCACATTTAAAAAATAATATCAAAAAATCGTATAAAATTAAAAGAAATATTACCTATTGTTGAAATATGTTCACTTTTCATAAGTAATATCATATGAAAAATTGGGTGACATCATTCTCGTAGATCTAGCTCGTCCCATTCATGAAAAAATATACTTTGGGTAATATTCTTGTATTTGGACGCCAATAGTCAGTTATCTGCAGCAAGAATAACTTATTTCTCCGACCATAACGCTTGGCGAGATTTGGGCGGAATTTCGCCAACTTGGCGACTTTTTTAAATTTTGCCAAATTAACCCAATGTCGCCAAATTGGTAAAAATGACGCCAAATCAATGAAAATGACGACTAGATGATGACGTAATTATTAAAGTATTTTAATATATGAAATATATCGCTTATTGAGGATGCTATCAATATTGATGATTGTTTAGAGTTGCGTGAAGTATAAGTTAATTGAGTATTTTGAAATAGTTTTACATGTTGTCATACTGAAAATTGCCCAATGTACAATTCAACGGTAAAAAAGCAGTGCCGTGGATCTTATACATTATTTTTTATTGTAAAACTAGTAAATCCATTGCATTATACAAGGAATGTTATGTGCTGCCCACATCAGATTTTTTTATTCCGAAAGTGAAATAGAAATAAATCATTCCCTTGAAATCACTAAAAAAAATTGGAAGATCATTTTTATCAATTTAAAATTCAGTTGCTACCGATTTTCTTTTAAAATTCAAACTGTCTTAGAAAAAAATACCACAAACAAATGTAATGCTGTTGTAGAAACATCAGAATTTTCTAATGTTTCAATTCAATATTCATTGTGTTGTTATTGATAATCCCACCTGGATTAGCCAAAATACTAAAATCGGTCTATAAGACTAAGTCTCTCGGGTTCGTAAGCCACAAGATATGAATGCGAAAAACCTGTCCAACAAAGCACAAGGAAGTACATGGATATGGAAGGTACTTTCATTATAGTTACCAGCATCTATAAACCAGTTCCAAGCTCATCATTCACTCGCTCGTCAGCATTGAATAGCTAATAAGTGCAACGTCAGCAAGAAACATGTTATAAGTCACAATTTTTGCGAGTTCCCAAGGCAACTGAACTTTGACCTTGCAGCTTCGTGTGACCTGTGCCAAATTATAAAATAATTTTATGTCGATCACGTGTAAGGACTAGAATTATCAATTCTCATAGAAGCTCGCAAAAATTGTGACTTGTTGCGATTGCAAATATCAGCTATTCTACTCAGACAAACCCATAATAATTGCGAAACCGTTTCATGGGTGTTTGTATCTGCACTGGGAGAGTCTACTATATTTTGGGGGACCCCTTTATAGGTGTTTTTGTATTTTATGGAAATATATGAAGTGGTGTAGCCTCATCACTGCGACATTTCGTGCAAGCGAGAGAGATCTTGTTTCTAGTCACAAACTGTAAGGGCTTCAGATGATGTCTAAATCTGGAACAAGTCACCTGCTGCCAGCTATCACTATAATAATCTACACCGGTCGCCAGCTTGCAATTTATATACCAGTCGTGAGAAAAAGGCATTCCCCACAGTCTATTTTCCAGGCAATAAGTGAAAACGCAAGGAACCCCTGTCAAGCTATCTGTCAGCTCGTTTCCGAAGATTCCAACATACGATGGAATCTACTGGATGTGAATTTCTGGATGCTGAGACAGATTCTGTAAGTGGAATGCTTGTGTTTATTTGATTTTGTTTTTCTATAATCTGGTACTATTGCACTAAATACATCATTTGCAAAGTAATTTATATATTTATTTATTTTTTAAAATAAATCATTGCGTATATATTGAAAACTATATTATTGAATGTAAAATTTTTGAATCTTCTCAACTTGTTTTCATATATCTCGGTGATCATTCGTGTATCTTTTATTTATAATTTAATTAACAGAACCTCTTAGATATTAAAGTAAAAAAATTCAGATTTGGAGTAAAAATATTATAATAATTATTACAAACATTCAATATGGTCGAAAATATATATTCATAATATTCCAATTTCAAAATACTTTCCAATTAGAATAACCAAACAAAGTTTTAATAGTTTAAAAACATATCTATTTGTTTCAAACAACTATCGCTTATTAGTGGATGCAAAAATATGTAACCCATTATATAATAAAGTCACTAGAAACAACAAAAAAAACATTTTCTTATATGTTGATCTATGTGCTTAAGAATTTTAGGGCCTTTAAGAAAGGATATACTTGCAATAAGATTTTCTTTCAGTGTTAAACATATTTAACCCGCATGTGAGAAAAATATATAAAATCTGAATTTTTAATCTCATTTCTTGTTAGAATCAAAGTATCCAAAAGTTTAAAGTAAAAAACAGACGATGATTAAATAGAGTTTTCTTTCGTTTTAAGTTGAAAATGCAAGAAGTTAAAAGAGGTACTTGGCGTTCAAAGGAACTCAAACGATATGTTAGGAAGTACGGCAAATTCCGCGTAAAATTAAGTTAAATTTAAAGGATTTATGTTTCTAGAGGTAATTTAGAAACTTCAGTATGAGGTTTAATTGAGTTATGCTGAAACCTTCAAAAATGAATTATTTCTTATAAAATATCATAGTTTTTAAAAAATAATCATCACGACGCCATAAGGCCTGGTTGATAATATTCCGATGTAATGGATTTCAGTTTGGAATTCCAAGCGTCGCAGAATATTTAACAGACTAGAAGGTTATGTTCATGATCCTCAATAAACGGTAATTTTCGGAGCTTTGAATCCCGCTTGAATGTGGTCTATTTACTAATCACGGTCGGGTTCATAACAATGAAGCCAATATGAGGTCCTCTAAGGCTTGAAAATAGTTTTTCCAATTTAAATATGAGCTTTACAGTCTCTAGAACATTAATGTTGACTTTCTATAAAGCCAACTATAAATGCAAGGCTAAGTTTGCAGGTCTAAGTTTGCAGGTGAGTTTGAAGGCACAAAGGCTAAGTTTGCAGGTCACCAGAAATCTGGTAATTTTCAAAGTATAGCAAGATAGTTTATTAACAAAATATTTCATTACGGATGCACACTAGGATGGCACATGTATGCCGATTCTATATTCCAAACTGTGAGTATGATTCTAATTTATAGAAAATTTCATTATACTGTATTTTGGGGCTAGGATGCATTGTGTTAGGTCTTAAATGATTGGAATTGTGCTTCCCGAGAAACTGCAAGTATCTATGGTCGAAAGTTCTTTTGAGATGTTGGTAGTGAGGAGGGAGGATGCGATTAATGCGAATGTCACCTCAACTGGGTTCCTGTCTAAATCGGGTGACATTTTTCAAGTCGTCAAAACAAATACCTTACACCCTCAGGTAGGTCAGACAATCTGGGTTAAAAAGAAATCATTTATGGTTGGGCCGAAGAGCCCAGTGGTTAAAGCACGGATACTGCACTCGGGGACCCGAGTGTGGATCTTGGCGCTACACAAACTAACCCCTGTGTACGAGGAGTACGAGCACGTTAAATCTGTGGAATCGGAAGTTCTTCCAAGAGGTTAGTGGCGAGTGTGGGGCAGTCCAGTGGTTAGCGCATTGGAATTGCATTCGGATGACAGGAATTTGATTCCCGCCTCTGCATCAACTTTTCCCTTGTTCACGCCGAGTACGGGTACGTTAATTATGTGGGTCATAAATCCTTCTGAGAGGTTGGTAGTAAGGAAAAAGGGTGCGATCAATTGGGAGGGATGTCACCTCAACTGGGTCCCGGTCTAAATTGGGTGGCACTTCTCGGCAATCCAAACATATGCTTTCCACCTCCTGGTAGGTTAGACAATCTGAGTTAGAAAGAAAACATCTATGTTCGGTCGGAATAGCCAAGTGGTTAAAGCTATGAGATTGCACTTAGGGACTCGTGTTTGACTCCTGGCTTTACACAAACTATCTCCATGTGTACGAGGAGTACGGGTACTTTAAATCTATGGGCCCAAAACTTCTTCCAAGAGATTGGTGACAGGGGACAAAGTGTACGGTTCCTGTAGATGTCGCCCCATTGCTTCCCAGTCTAAATTGGGTAGGATTTCCCCAGCTGTCCGAACAAATTATTTACGTATTCGAGTAGGTCGGACTCTCTAGGTATGAGAAAAGTATTTGAGGTCAATATTTTATATTTTTAAGGGTCCTTGGCAAGGGCATCGGATGCTACACAGACAATGAAGAAACTTGCTACGGGATTTTATAAAAAAAATCTGTAGTAAATAACACTGTCAGTTACACCACGAATCCGACTTCAAATTTAAGGTATTTAAGCTCGGAGACATCAAGACTGCATTCCTCAGGTTTATAGTCATAGGACTAATGATTAGTCGGATCTCGTAATTACTTTCCTAGAATCCGTGGATTGCTTTCTCAAATTTCCACTCTTTAACACTTTTCCACATTTAAAACGGAGTAGATAATAACTAACTGCTATGGCAAGTAGAAAACATGCTGTCTGTCATAATTACACGAAGCATACAAAATCAGACTGTCATTATAGTAAGACACCAAATCAGCCTGACAGACGCCAGGGCATTATACCCTGAACATCAATCTTGAAATGTTCTCATATATTAGCAAAGAGACCAAATTGGATGATTCGTGTTATGATGAAAATCTACATAATATTTTTCTAACGTATTTTTGGATTTCCAGGGACTCTCAAGTGACCTTGATAACTGAATCATTACACACTTATATTATTAACTGCAGCTCAAATCTTAGAGAAGTCGGTTTTTTATCCCCATCCCTACCCTGCGAGGTGGGACATAATGGTTTTTTTTAAGTCCTTCTGTTGCCGCAAGGAGTTTACGATCACCGAGAAGATAGAAGTTTTCGCATTTATAGTTATTCGTGTAGCAGAAACCAACTGAGTCAGGTGTTTGATCCCACCCACCGGGTGCGGACAAAATGGGAGAGAGGAAGGGGGATAAAAGGTTTTTCAGATAATTTTTAAGCTCCCAAGTTATCTAGAAGATCGAAAATGTGCACAGTTATACTATAGATTACGGGACAAAACCAAACCTAGCCAATAATCGATTAATACAACTATTTTTACTTTCCTTATATACATAACGCACTAAAAGGAAAATATTGTGACGGAGTCGAAAATTCGAATTCGAGTTTTCGACGGGAGAGCACGTTTCAAGCATCTCTGATCACAAATCAAACATTTTTGAAGTGATGTCTGTGTGTGTGTGTGTGTGTGTGTGTGTGTGTGTGTGTGTGTGTGTGTGTGTGTGTCAGTGTGTGTGTGTCAGTGAGTCTGTGGTGACGGTAACTGACGAACGAATGGACCGATTCGAACGAAATTTGGTACAAAACTCACAATCCGTAAACACTGGAAGCCTATTGTTTTTATACGCAATCGAATGTGCAGAACCCCCCTAAATTTTCGAGTGAAATTTTGAAAAAATCGTCAAAAAATCAAAATCACTAATAAAGTTGCGCAAATAGGCATTTCTTATGTAATTTTTCATTAGAAAATGATTGACATAAATTTTAGAACGCTAACATGAACCGTTCTCGAGATATTGCACATTTTTCAAAAAAATTATCAAAAAGTTATATAAAATAAAAAAATAATATTTCTTATTGGGAAACATGTGCACTTTTCATAAGTAATACTATGCGATAAATTTGGTGACATCATTCTCGTGGATCTAGCTCGTTCCATTCATGAAAAAAGATACTTCGAGCAGTACATTTGTATTTAAACGCCAATAGTCATTTATCTGCTGTAAGAATAACTTATTTCTCAGTCCATAACGCTTGGAGAGATTTTGGCGACGAATTTGGCGGAATGTCGCCAACTGGGCGACATTTTTTATTGCTGCCAATTTAACAAAAATCTCGCCAAATTGATAAATATGACGCTAAATCAATGAAAGTGACGACTAATTGAAGAAAATTCAATATCTTGGAAATAATATAAATATCTACTATAAGAATAAAATATTTTTTAACTCTAAAAGTAGTAAATTCATTGCATTATATAAGGAAAGTCATGTGTTGCCCACATCAGATTTTTGAAGTTAGCACCATGCATGTTTAACCAAGAAAGTACGTATTAAAAAGTTGTAGCATAATATTTGAAGAGTGTTTGTTTCTCAGTCTTAGACAGGCTTAAATACTAATATGGTGAAGAAATGTAAAATGTTTACTTACATTATAGCACATCTCGCACTAAATAGAATATTTCGCACTAGATAGAACATTTCGCACTATAAAATGTATAGAATATTTCGCACTAAAAATGTATAGAATATTTCGCACTAAAAATGTATAGAATATTTCGCACTAAATATCTGCTCTATCTGGAAGGCAAATCACCAATTCTGTTGTGTTTCAAATGTTCACCGAAGAGCGACTTGCTGTCAACATTGTCATCATAATGTCTATAAAATAAAATTAAGAAAAATCTATGAATTTGCACAAAATAACATATTTCCCGTGACATGATGTTTTTTTTCAATGTAAAAAGTGTTCAATGATTTTTTCATCATTTTTATTTTCTGTAAGCATTTCGGCTATTAATTCTTTATTATATTTTGCAGTTACTGACATATATTATTTTGTGTCATCACTTTCAATCCGTTGTGCCTTAAGAGATTTCTCGTTATTTCTGAACTGTCAACCTCTTAATCCACAAGTCTGACAAGTTGATCTTCAATTTTCTAATAACTCCACAAACATGTCAAATCTGATGTGTTTCTTTCCAAAACTTATATAGTATAGAAATATATAAGAGATTGATTGAAAAGCTTATTTTAAAACATGTGACAAGAGACCAACACACTATTTATGAAGTGGACAGAAGTTATATTTTCCTGTTTATACTTATTGAAATAAGCTTTATACAAAGTCCATATAGAAAATTACTATAAATATACTTCATTAATTTAATCTGTTTTGAAATATCTCCATTTAAAATTTATCGAGATGAATGGGTTTTTCATGTCACCATCTGTACAAATATTGACATATAATAAAAAAATACTTTATCTTGAGAAAAGACTACCCAACGAGGCGCTTGCATACATATACAATGATTCTGATATTATTTGTGCATAACTTCTCAAACACATTTCCGAAGTAACGCATTCTCATTATTGGCTAGGTTTAGTTAATGACAGGAACTTTAGAATGTCGTATTTACTAATGATCTGCCGTTCTTTTGTAATACTGCTGCGTTGTGTGCTGATTGGGTAGATCGTGTGACCGGGAAGATCCTATGGCCGAAATCCGTATTACTGGAGCTCGTCACGGGATGACCGGGACTCGTATGGATATAAATTGTCTCACTGAATAATTTGTATGTGTGGTTCCGTTCACGTTCAGTATTGTAATATAGATTTTCCCCTGTGGAATAGATACACACTAAAAATATGGGTAAAAACAAACAAAAAACTGGGTTAACAGTCACTAGAATGGCACTTTTAAACGGGTAGATTTCCAGTTACACACTTAAAAGGTAGCTAAATGTATGTGAACGTATAATTTTATTCATTTATATGAGAATTAGACCATTATAAGAAGCTTTTCAAGCAGGTATACAAGTGGGTAGCAGACAAACAGGTGTTGTTGAGACCCAGACCGTCCGACCTACCAGAAAGGTGTAAGGTAACTGTATGGACGGCCGGGAAGTGCCACCCAATTTAGACCGGAACCCAGTGGGGGAGGCATCCACAGGGACCGTACCCTCCTTCCCCTACCACCAACCTCTCGGAAGGACTTACGGACCCACATGTTTAACGTGATCGTACTCCGCATGAACACGGCGGCATTTGTGGTAGCGTACAAATCTAGCGCGCAAACCACGGGGATACCGCACCCGAGATGGCCAACAGCACGCGGTGTTCCGAGGTGGTCACCCACCAAGTACTAACCGCGCCCGATGCTGCTTGACTTCGGTGATCTAACGAGAACCGGTGTTTTCAGCACGGTACGGCCGTTGGCCCAAGACAAACAGGTGGGTAAAAGGACCTGTTTAAAACGGTATTTTCAACGCAAAATGAAGTATACTAATCATTCTGCTCAATTCTCATATAAATGAATAAACTAACACATGCATATACAGATATAGTTATCTATCTTTTTAAGCGTGTAACTAGAAATTTAACTGTTTAAAAGTGTCATTCTAGTGGTAGTAAACGTAGTTTTTATTGTGTGTTCTTACCTAACATTTAGCAGTAGTGTAGTGTGATATTCTTGACTGTGGAGGCTAAGTTATGGTCATTTTAACTTAGAAAATATTTTTGTATGATGAGTGAATTTATATTCGAATTCGCACTTTATATAAGTTTTATTTCCTTGGTGAATAAAATAAAATAATTTAGCATAAAAATGCTAAGAGTGAATGAAATGCAGAATATTTTAAAATATATTACCTATATAATATATATACATACAAAATATAACATTTTAAATGTTTGCTTATTTCTAAATTAGTTGAACTTTTATCACCATTTTATTAAATATGAAGTCATGGTTGCTCATAGGGGAGGACACTCTGCTCCTTGGATATTCAAGATAGCAAAGGCGAACATCAATCTAGATGATGTTATACATTTTCTTCTCGAGTTTACACACCCTCCCCTCCCCGCAAAACTTTCTGCATGCGCCCATGTATGAAAAAGTGCACTGAAAATTGGTGAGAAATCTGGAATAAAAGGTTAGTTGAAAATCGCTGTAGTCAACAATGTCCCTAAACAATATTGCTTATTAGTATTTACAAATACTGTACTACGAAAATTTAAAAATATCTTATAATTATAATATGCTAAGAATCCGCTAAAAATTTATCAACCACTTTAATTTAACTGAGATTCTCCACTAACAGAGGATTTTAAAGGGAAATGGGAAATGACATTTATTCTTTCTAAAACTCCCAAATACGCAAACGGATGCTTCGCCATATTGATGCCCATATAAAGGGCTAAGTCTACTTCGAAAACTACTCGTACTTAAGTTTAATGGTAATCATTATTATTATATTTCTTCATCTTAAGATTGTTTAAAGTTAGATAAATCCTAGGTTATTTGTGAAAAATGATTCAAATTCATTAGTATTACAAATAACGATTATTTTCTGCAAATATTAATTAATAGAATTATCTTTGACTCAAAATAGAGGACTCATTAGACTGACACTATCCACCCTCACCTACCCATCATTGATGAAACTGTACGTCCCATATCCAATCATTGATTGTTTATGAAACGTTGAAAACGGGGAAGCAATAGCCACGCCTTTCTATAAGCTAACTTCCCAAGTTAGTTAATCAGCTAGGGAAGAGTGTAACAAATGGGTGGTCTTAATGCCATATTTCTCCTTATAGAAGACAAAGGCTGGATGATTTCAGTTTCTGAAACATTAAAATACGCGTTTTAATGGGAAAAATGCTTTGATACGTGTCACTTTAAGCCAGTAAAATGTAGCAATTTTCTAAATAATACATATATATTTGCAAAATTATTTAAAAATTATAATAAATAAAATCATATTTTAATGATTCTTTAAATTAGATTTTAAGCTGGGAAGGCTCAGCTTTTTAGCCTCAATGGACGCTACGCCACTGATATTTAGTATATAGCTACGACCTACGCGGGTATAGGTGCCTTATAAATGGTATGTCACAATCAGTGTAGTCTTTGGTGGATGACCACCTGGCAACACCTCGAGCTGTTGGCTCATTTCGGGCCCGGTAGCCCGGTGGTTTGCGCGCTGGATTTGCACGCTGCCACAACTGCCGCAGTGTTCAAGCGGAGTACGATCACCTTAAACATGTGTATCCGTAAGTCCTTCCGAGAGGTTGGTGGTAGGGAAAGGAGGGCACGGTCCCTGTGGATGTCTCCCCCACTTGGTTCCGGTCTAAATTGTTTGGCACTTCCCGGCCGTCCAAACGGTTACCTTACACCTTTCTGGTAGGTCGGACGGTCTGGGTCTCAACAACAACAATTCAGTATAGTAACAGTAGGGCTAGTCATTGTGTATATATTGTATATGTCTATACAATATATACACAATGACTAGTTATGTCTATGTCTATGTATGCAATTTATATGTTTCCAATTAGTCAGAGAATAGCTAGTAATAAATAATTTTGAAAGAATACTGCTGTAATGCGTTTTGTACCCTTGGAAGTTAGATGGATGGATTTTTATGTTCATATTAAAGGAAAATATTTTAAGGTTCTTAAAGAAAATGTGTTGTTTAAGTATAGGCCCTATTTGAGAGAGTAGAATCCACACAACTAACACCAAGCAAGTGAATTCTGCAAACACAAGGTATAGGGTTACCGTATTTGACATCAGTATAGTAAAAAAATATCATGTAGAGAGTATTTGATTTTTACTCACCCTTAGCAATAATAGAACATTTGCTTTTACTCTCATTTATATACGAGATTAGAGATATGTACGTCAAAAGTACATGTGCATTTAATGCAATGAGATATTTGTTGACCAAATAAAATCATTTATACGTATAAAATCATCATTTTTAATGTAATGAATGTCATATGAAATAATAAAATAATTAGCGAATAATAATTAATAATTGATGTGTTTTAAATAAAAGTTTATTTACTGCATATAGGACTTTAAAATTACATGAATTGGATTTAGTACTTTCGGGAGTATAGGCGCCATTTATTAGAAGTTTATGACAAGTACACTACACTGTACTTGCCAAAGTACTAAATACACTAGAGCTTTTAAATACAACCAACTCATAAGTTAATTTTGCATAATATACCATTATAACTTATAACGAGATCCTAATGACAACTCCTAAGGAGAATTCCTGAAATAGGAATATTTCTTAAAAAATGAAAAATAAACGAAGCAAGGAATAGTAGTATGATAGGTCGATGTGATTTTCATGCACAGAAATTTTTATTTGCAGTGCAGGGAATATGAAAATAATTTTTTTGATTTAAAAATAATATATCTCAATTAAATTCCAAAATATAACACATGGGGCTGTGTAATCACTTCCATCAATTAGTGCATAGTATCGATTAGTACACCTTTATGTGACATTTATAAATCTAGCGTTGCAATGTACACATCATTATCGAAATTTTGCAACACCCTATGCGGTTATCATTTAAAACAATGTTTGAGCTAGGACATATGTTTCTTCAACAGTTTGATAAAAACAAATAAAGACTTGGAGTATTTCAGGCAATTGCATATTATAAAATAATTACGGAATAAATAGTGAAAATACTATATATATGTATATGTTCTAGGTATCATCTTATGAGTTATGAGAAGTATAGGGAAGCAAGAAAACTGGATCAAATATGTTGTGTGATTGTCACTTAATCAAAGACTGGGTTATATTAATAATGCATGTGATAAATAGATGTCATGGGTATTGCTTGTCAGCATGCAATTTTCGCATACTTATTCATTGCGATCTGTAACGCAGTGATAAAAATGAAGTCTATACAGTAATATATTTGAGAATAAATTTCGCAAATGCTCAATATATATATATATATATATATATAATAGTTTGAAAGTTCAATGAAAGAAAAGTGAGAAGCTGTAACTCGAAAAGCTTAACTTTCTAACAAGCCTACAAAATAAAAGTATAAATCTGTAAATCTTCAATCAAATGGAAAAAACTACAAATTTCGAATCATCAAGTTAAAGAAAATCATCAGAAATGAATGATATTAAACCGATAAAAGAAATCAAATGAAATCCAAACATTAATGCTATACACGTGGACAAAGACTAGGCCTAAATCATGGATTTGTTCACTTCTCCCAAACTCTTCCTCGGGTCCAAGTATTTTGTCGAAGCAAACACAAAAAATGTATGTTTCTGAAGAAATAGATAGATTGTACCTGTAAACTATTTCTACTTGGACAACATACATTAAGAAAAAAAAATAAAAGGAAACAAAAATGCCTGGAATATATATATATATATATATATATATATATATATATATAAATATATTAAAATAGTAAATCCAATGGTAGAACGGAAGAAGTAACTCGTAATACACTATCTTAAAAAAAATTATGCCTACAGAATAAAATGGAATACAACA
>OX578134.1:139697292-139717292 GCA_951213105.1 Amaurobius ferox
TCTTGATATTGGTGTAAGATATTTGATATTTTAAATGTATTTTGAGTTTCTGTTTGGATGTTGTAAATCTCGTAGTTTAGGTTTAGGTGTAAAGTCAGTATTGGTCTTTCAACTTTTATACATTTTTAGTTTTAGTATATGTACTAGGTTTGCGACATTGTATCCGCTTCCGGGAGTGTCATCATGACATGAAGCTGGCTAAACCGGGAAGTGGGGCTCACAATCCCCCCCGGCAAAATTTTGATACATTGTCATCTTTCAATTTTCTATTTATTTTGTAGTATATATATATATATATATATATATATATATATATATATATATATATATATATATATATATATATATATATATATATATAATTACTGAATTCGCACGGTATTAAATCCATAATTTTATATTATTTACAAACTATTAATTCTTACAAAATTAAGTCTATCTTGCTTAACTGCGTCGGTTGTGATACAGTTGGTGTAATAGATACTGACTTCACGTCAATTAAATATTCCAGGTATTGACATGAAAGTTTTTCTTGTCGTTTTTCAGCACAGCACTTTATCGGACATTGAAGAGAGAGTCAAGAAGCGCAATTTTATGTGTTTATGCACTGACGATATATGAGGATTGTAGAAGCACATTTTTTTGCTTATCTATTCAACCACACATTCAAGAGATGCATTCAGCACATTTTTGCGTGCATCATAAACCATAACATTTGAGCGAGATATTATGGAGCTATTATGGAGCACATTTTGTTGTGCTTAATCCACAACAAAATTCCGAGAGAGTGTCTAAACTTTCGTTGTTGCACAGAGGTAATTTTCTATTTTCCCCTTGGCTCTTATTGGCTCCTCCGTTTGTATATGTATACCTACTTGCTCCAGTCATCTGGGCATGATCTATGTTGACTTCCATTTTGTAGTTCAAGAAGCTCTTGGACTCCTTTGCGTTCACAGTTGTAATGCTCATTATTTGTTGATCATAAATAAATGTCCGCCCATTGTACATTTAGGCATCCTCGTGGTTGCCTCGAGCCGCCTTGTCATCTCTAAAATATGTAAATACATTGTGTGCCACTGTATCACAATGGCTATCCGATACTGTCGACTCTAGGCTACTTAAGACACTCATGCACAGACAGACAGAAATAAAGATAAACAAATTATTTTAATATGCAATATTTCAAAGTGTTTCTCGCGATGCTAAATTAAAAATTTAGAAATATTACTTTCATATTCGAAATATCCTTGGAAACGACTACAAATAAGCACACATCACGATTTTTAAATCGAAAATACTAGATGCCTATTCTGGTGAGCAGTTAAAAATGACGGTCAGTGTATTATTATATCTGTACTTTACTATATACTGACTATATACGTTTACAAAATTGCAAAACTTAACATTTTAATATTTATTTATTTATTATATTTTCGAGGCCACGCATCTCGCCCAAAGCGTGCAAATCGGTTACAAGAGACTGCCGGAAAAAATATTTCAATATGAATGTCCTTAATGTTACAATGAACGTTAAAGGATATATATTTTAGTGTTTTTGTATTGATTTCCCCTTGCAATCATGAAACGCCAAATAATGCTGCCTGCTTTCGTGGATTATTATGAAGTAAATGTCTTTTGTTATCGATTTTGTCATCACAAGATGTTTCGGTGCCATTTATCTAGTACTCATGAGGTGAGAGCAGGGAACACATCTTCTGTCCTGTGGTTATTTTCGATAAATCACAAAATTTTCTGGTAGTGCGATTTCTTGCCATATAATTGCAAGACCGATAAAGATCAAATAGCTGAGACCGAAATAAAGCATTGGTCAAACAATGAAATATCTGTCATGCATGTGTTGATATTGCATTTTAAAATATTTACATATGAGGAAGGTTGCCGTTTTGCTGATATAATGAAATTTGGTTTCTGTTAATTTCTGACGGCTTCAGTTATATATATATATATATATATATATATATATATATATATATATATATATATATATATAGGGTGTCCAGAGATACATTTCCAATTGCAAAAATGTTTTAAATTTTAAAATCTATTATCTTATAAACAGTTTAAATCAATAAATACATTTATAAAAGAAATACGAAATATACATTTTTATACAGTCCCCTCGGTCCTATCAATTATACTTAGGAAAATCATTCTCACACAATTTCATGCAAAATAAAAAAAATCTTTATTTTACGACCCAAATTCACCGAGTTATGAAGCATTAAACTTTATGACTTAAGCCGCTTTTCCACGCATAAAAATGCCCTGTTTCAGGCAACCAACCAATCAGGGACCGTATTGACCATTTCTCAGCACGAAAAGTGCTCCAACTTTAAACAACTATAAATCGGTCAATTTTGGCCGTAAAAGGATGATTTTCTTTTATGTTGCATAAAATTATATGAGGATGATTTTCCTAAATATAATTAGTAGGACCGGGGGATTGTATAAAAATGTATATTTCGTATTTCTGTCAGAAATGCATTTATTGATTTAATCTGTTTGTAAGATAATATATTTTAAAATTTAAAACATTTTTGCAATTGGAATTGTATCTCTGTGACTAACGGTTGAGGAAATAGCCATTGGTCACTGGTAGCACTGGCACACCCTGTGTATATATATATATATATGTGTGTGTGTGTGCGTGTATGTGTGTGTTTGTGAATGATTTGCGCCTAAAATCGGATTTAAATGTATTTTTGGTCGTACTGGTTTTAAAATATTCAACATCACGCTTTGTTCCATTTTCCCAGTATATGTAAAACTTTGGTATATGTAAAACTTTTGTGCCAAACTTGTTGGTCAAACAGCATATGTAAAACTTTGGTATCAAACTTTGGTATATCGTACTGATATATATTTGATGACAAATCTATACTTCTATCTATATTCAATCTATAATTTATAACAAATTAGCACCATTGCATTTATCGTTACACATGCAGTAATATAAAATTTATTTGCTATCATCAGTAACATTGGTTAAGATAGTAAGTAATCTGCAACAGTACGTGGGATGATTTAATAAAGATCAACTAACATAATAAAAACTTAGCATGAACACACCATGACGTTAAAAATGTACGTCAACCTTCGATGGTACTTTTCGGGACAAACAAGAATAGCAACATCTTTTTTTCAAGAATGAAGATAAAGAATCAAGAATAAAGATATGAAGAATCTCGAAAAAAGGTAACAACATGTTTGGTTTTTTTTATTTAATAAAGTTGCATCTAACTTTCCAAAAATGAATCCTAGTTGATTTTTTAAATTAAATTTCAATTAAGAGAGTGACAATTTAAATTTTACAAGAACAACTTGTCCATTCATGCAAAAATCAACGATGTTTTCAAATATCATTCATATCCATGCAAATGTAAGAAATGCTTTGCTGAAAATACATTCTTTATTAATGATTAAAATAAAAACGATGGCATGGAATCAAAGTCTAAGTTTTGAGGAAAATGGAATTGAACAACATTTTTTTCAGAAAGCATAAAACTAATCAAAACGTTTACTTCGGCATTCCGCAAAAGGATACACTGGATACAAATATCTCTTCGCATAAAATTAAGAAAATTTTCAAAATAAAAGAAGATTACGAGATTTATGCAGAATAAGAAGTAGCATCGTAATTTTAATAAACATTTTATGAATGTTCGAAAAACTGAAATATTTAAATTATTTCTCCATCTTGTCATTTTTCATTTACAGATATTTGTGGAAACTCTTCAGATAAAAATTATGCATGTGGCGTCAACGTTGAAGGGAAAGAAAGACACCATTACGATTCTGCATTTATTTATCTGTCCTATAATAAAGTTTTGATGTGAAACAACGTAGGGAGCTGAGTACGGTGTGAATTATGAAAAACATGTCATGGGTATGAAACGGAATTATATAACTGGAGTATAACCATATTGTTACGAGCATCTAACATGGAATCACTGCCATAATTTAAAGATCCGTGGCGCATGATCTTGGCAACAGATTCGATGATCTTTGTCGAAAATATCATAATATCGCCAACCTGACAACTTTGGGCAAGTTCTGGATATTTTAAAGATTTGCAAAGACCTTATCGAGTTAAGTGCGGTTTTCATAAATTTTCACAGAAAGTATATAAGCATACCATCATTCAGTTGGATTGTTGGCGTGATACGAATAAATGTGAATTATTAATACGTCAGTACCTGCATAAATCATGAAAGAAGCGTGACGAAGATAAGCAAATTTACGTAACGGAAGTGCCACTATACTCGCAATGCTAAATTCAATACAAAACCCAATATGATTTTTTCTTTTATATATACCCTTTAAACTTACACAGTCCAAAATTCCAATCAAACGTTTACCAATCAAAATTTTTGAACCAATTACAAAATCAAACCTTCGAAAATTCGAATTAAGGGTAACAGTAGTAAATGATGTCCAAAAAACGTTTACTCCACTTAGACTCACAGAAACAATAAAGGCACACTTTGATATATTTTTGCTGCAAACAATTAAAATCGGTTGCTACGACTTTTATTAAGCTTGAAGGTGATTTAGGGACTACTAACCATTTAGAATGTGCGAATTGCGGATGAAATGGTTAGAATTTGGATACATTTTAATAATTGTATATTTGAGAGACATTAAAACTTACTCTTTAAGTTTTTTTATTAAATGGTTTATTAAAGTATTATTAAAAATTCGCGCAACTCAATATGTACAATAAACATTTAAAGATAAACATATATTTAAATATCGGATTGCGCGATTTCTCGTTCACTCTATAAGATTTAGTATGAAGTTATGGTAAACACCTTGTGACATAAATGGATTACATATCTGGAAATCTAAAGACAAATATCAAAAGGCAACTGAAACAAATGTAAGCAAGAAAGATCAATCAAGCATAAAACATTGATAATGAAACACTTTCGAACTGAAATGTAATTTTATTTAAACATCTCTAAAATGCGATAAATTCAGGGCTGATATATTTTACATTATCGCAGTACTACAATAATTTATTATATTTGAAAACTTGAAACTTCATTGAAAAAAATGAATTTTATTCAAATGATGTCATCGAAATATAAATCATCCGAATTGCTATGTAAAAGCATTGTATGTTTAATTCGTATCACTTTTATCCCAGACACCAGAGCTAAATAATTCTGCGTGAAAAAAATTCAGCTATTCTTATACGACTCATCTTATAATCACTTGTTTACATTCTGCTTCCATTAAAATTAGGCTTCGTTGTAGATATAATAAAAGTTTAATGATCAACTAACTTCAAAAATATTATAATTGCGTTGGCACAGGATATAGATGCACAGAAAATACGCAAGAATAAATAGGTTTAAGGACGGATGCAACACTAAATATAGATTTAAAAGAAGGGTAAAAATCGGATGCCATATTTTATTTTGAAATATGTCACGTGATCTCTTAAGATAATAACTATACCCATATTACATAAATATTTATTTACAGCACTACCGAAAACATTTTCCTCAATTTTTTTTTTATATTTCATGGATAAGTTGAATATTTTCTAAAATTTTCGAAGCAATTAGTGAATTTTAATTTCGGCTAAAGAATGTTCGAAAAATTAGGTCCCAATAGAGTTCAATATATTTCACTTTTTCAATCTGGGTTGAATCCAAACATAATTGAGTGATATTATTCATTTACTTTCCCATATGTTCTCCCACAAACCGTCTCAACAACATACTAAAATTTCATTTTAATAAAGTCATTTTTACGGCAGTTATCGTGCGAACGGGCAGATTGACAGACAGAAAGAACAAAGTTATAAATACTTTTCAGTTATGTTAAAATTCTTCAGAACACTCATTTAAACGTTTAACACCCAATTCGCTTTCTTCTGTCATTTTTAATAAGTATGATATATCTTATTAAATATTTATCTCTAGATTAAAAAAGTAATATGTCCTTTTAATCGACATAAATAGAGCTATAAGATTAGCAAATAAAATAAAAGTGTAAATTTCATCCAAAACAAAGTTTTAACATATTTCCCTAAGAAATGAAGGTGAGAATTTTAACACATAAATGAAAATCAGAAAAAGAATAAAAATTTATTAAATTAAGAATAAATATTAGAATCATAAAAGACATTTTGCCCATTGTATAGATATTTGTATGATGCAATATATCTATTCTTATGAATAGAAATGTGGGTTAGAAACTTTTCCGAAAATTTTCTGGTACGTCTTTCCAAAAAATTTCTCACTCTTTGTTTTTGTTTTTTTTAATTAAATTGAAAATATAATGTAATACTCTTTCCAGACTATTTTTCAGAAAAACAAGTAACATTACAAGACGCTTTTGATCATTGAGTTTTCTAATTTTGAAAAAGGAAAATGAAGGAGAGAGGGTGGGGTGGGGGTGGGCGTAAATGTGTGTATGGGCGCTTTATTTTAAAATAAATCGCCCATACACACATTTACGCCCACCCCCACCCTCTCTTCAGAAAAAGAATGATTAACAACTAAAATGGTATACCTGACACTTTATTCATTGTCAGGAAAAAACAAGTTTTAAGAAGCCAATTCATTCAGTATTAAATTCTCCCAATTTTATAAAAGTATCTAAAGAAAATGGAATGATTTTCCGAGTTCTGCTGAGGGAAAATGCATTAATAGAACTAAATAAAAGCTTAACTCATCTTGCGAATTGCCTTTTAAAGAGTTTAATTACAAGCATTTCATATGTTTTTTGCCGTATAATATGTTTATATATATGTGTTATATCGTATAATATGATTATACATTTATTAATTTATTTTTACATATAATAAACTAGTAATTTATTTTTTATTTTTGTTATTTTGATTATTATTTTTGCTATTTTGTTAAGATTATAGAATGCTTCCCTATGAATTATCAGTAGATATTGCAAGAAATGAAATATAATATTTAATGTATTTTTTAATTATGTTCATTTTTAATTTTTTTAGATTATATTAATTTTATAATATATTTTTTATACCTATAATAAACATTAAATTATTTATGATTATGATAAGGTCTCACAGTTATACATTATTTCATGATATTCCATTTGTGTAATGCTTTAAAATAGGAATTTTGAAGATGGAAAAACAGTACTATACTTGAAATAGAATTTTTTTATAAGTATTCAAGAGCAAGCATATTTAAGTATTTACTTAAATATGCTTATTATATTATTATAAAATAATATATGCTTAAATATATTATTTTAAAATAATATATGCTTAAATATACTATTTTAAAGTAATAAATTGTAGCTGCTAGCTGTAGTTTACAGATATAAGAAATGTTTATGTATAGAATTTTTTTTATACATATCTTGATTTAAACTTTTTCTCCTTGTTATAAAATATATGTTTGAATGTAGCTGTAATATAATAATAAATATTTTTAAAAGTCAAGTATCATATTATTTCAGCTAAAATGCATTATAGAGAACAATTTCAAAATTTTCAGGGAAAATTTTCCGGTTCAAATTCTTCACAATAATGTTCCACGATTTCAAATTCTTCACATTCTTCTCTGAGTGATTGTTTTTAATAAATGAGCTGCAGTCACATTACCTGTATCTGTTTTTAATAAATGAGCTGCAGTCACATTACTTGTACCTATCTGTTGTCTCCATTCCGTTGCAAGTACACTTAAATGCAAGTACACTTAAATACAAGTTCAAGTAGCAGTATACTTTATTTTTCACATTAATGTATTTGGAAAATTATAATGTACTAGGTTCCGGAAATAATTTTATAGAAAAACGAATCTAATGTTTTTTTTTTAAATCCTGTAAAACAAGATTTCCCTATCGATCGCCGTAGAATCCCACAAGGTCAATAGCTATACTTCATAGTGAAACAAAATTGAAAGTTTTTATAAAAAAAAACAAATGTTTATATATTGCTGCGACGTATTCTCTCGTATGTGTACTCTGAGGATACGAAAACGAATCGAATTTCTGGAAAACTAAAGATTTTTTTTAAAAGTATCAATTAGATTATAAACAGGAGCAATATACAGTTACTATCGCTATAGCTAATTTACAAGATTACAAAAAACCTGTCAGTTACAATAAATAAGTAATTAAATGCTCATCTAATTCACAAAACAGAAGAATCTGTTCTTAACACATTGACGTATATCGTAAAACAATTTGGCCTATATTCCGTCAACTCTATTCCAATTGTACGATGACTCCCTCATATAATCTGCAAATTTCTAGAACTAGAATGGTATCATCGAAAAGTGTCTTCTAAAACTTTCATCGAAACGAATATTTCTAAAAAGTTCAAGTGGATTCTAAATCTCGCCCAAAGTCACCAAGTTGGTGATATTTCTTCTCATCTTACACCCATGCCATCAAAATGTTGCCAATGTACTGCAACCCTACTTTCACGAAAAAAGCCTTGCGGAAAGCAAAGCATGGTGAGGCATTTTACATGTTCTTAACAATATATATATATATATATATATATACATAATTCTAAAACCATTAAAATGCTTATACGATAGAAATATTTTAATATAGCCACTGTTCGATCGATTAACTTTTATTTCATCTTAATATTTTGTAGTCGAATATTTGTCGTAAAGCACATCAAAGTAGATCCAGTTATGCATTTAAATTTCATGTTATACTGAAAATTCAACTAAAGTGATAAATATTACAACGTATATCTTGAAATATTTATAATATGTCTCTTTTTTCATTTTAATGTTATCTAATTTATCAAAGCATGCACACAAAGTATACTCTGAATTGTTAAATGTTCTTTTTAATTTAGTTAAAGTATCAAATCCAATATATTCCGGAAAATGTAGACAGGGGCACTTATTGAACAAATTTTGCTAATTTAAACAACTAGAATTTCATCTATCCCCCCCCCCCCCGTCAAAGAGACAAAAGGAAAAACGTTATGTATATCAGAGGTACGAGACTTATCCGTAATTTTCACCTAAAAGAAACAAAGTATATTTTATAAATGTATATCTTCATTTTTTACTGTGAGACAGGCGGGGAACGGATGTATCACGGAATTTTTCATAATTTAAAGTTGATACAAAAAATTTGAGGATGCTTTCCTACGGATCGATAGAATTGGACCAATGTTTTCATAGATTTACAGTTTAATCGAATTTTAAAATAATGGTTCTTTATAAAATATATGTTTTCTGAGACCTTATATTTTCTTCCAAGAAAGTTACTTTTAAGCTTTGAATACAGAAGAAGCTGTAATGGCTTTTTAATGTCTACAAAGCATTCAATTTCTTTCTTTATAGCACATCCAATTTTGTTTATCTGGAGCGCGTTTCTTACTTCAGTGAATGTTCAAGTCACGCAGTGATTATAGCTGCTTCGGCATTAAAGTCACGTTGCTGCACAGTGCAAAGGCCAGGCGCTATTCCCAACTACAACGATTTACATTAACTGTAGTGGAAAAAAAATATCGAAATTGTTTATGTCTTAGTCGTTTTGGGAATTTAGCTTTTTCCGAAAAATCGAATATGCACGGACATGCAGAGAATAGTAAAAATTTGCTGACAAGAGTTTTTTAATATCAATTTTTTTTTGTGCAAAATGAATTCAAAATCTGCAAAAATTCATATTGTTTTTTTAATTTCAATTGAACTTACATCATTGATAAAATCATGTTTTACGTAATATTTATAAACAATAACAGCGTTTATGTTGCTCAATGTTTGTGAATGATTAGTTTTCCAAAGAACTATTGATTTATGGAAGTTATTTTCAAATCAAAATTGATACGGTTAATAAGAAGTTATCCCCTCACAGCAAAGATCGTCACATATGTGGCAGTGACGCTGTAGTCATGTTAAGCCTGGGTCACAATGTGACATCATATTTTTGACTTCTATGCGACGTTACGTATTAGTAACTTTGTAACTCCATTGTGACTATATTCTGTGACGTTTCCATAATTTAATTATCACGTAACAATGCGACGATATTACAATGACAATTACAATGTGACGTCACAAACAAGTTAATATGCGTCGTCACAAAAGACCATGAAAATGACCAAAATGACTTCGCTGGGACCTCAATATAACATTGCCGAGACGTACTGCGACGTCCTGTGACGTCCCAAAGTCACAGTGTTGCGTGAATCTTACGTTACTGTGAAAATAATGCTGTTAGGGCTATAATATCAATACGGAGTGTTTGAAAGGTAATTCGAATGGGAAGTTACACTTAGATCTAAAATCTAAACGAAACTATTACGTGTCCACTTTTTCTGTAGAATAGCAGAACATCATCCCAGTTGCTCATCGTCAGATTACAAGTGGCGCAGTTCGAATCCTAGATAGAATTTAAGTTCTTTACAACATTACAACAAGTTCTTTGTAACATTAGTTCTTTATAACATTATTCTTTATAACATTAGTTGTTTTATAACATTAATTTCTTTATAACATTAATTTCTTTATAACATTAAGTTCTTTATAACAATTCTGTATAGAATGGCTTTGACAAAAAGTCTCATATTCTCACATTTTGGGTATGCTACAAAAGAGCATTCAGAAGATAAATCTCAAGCTGCATCACCCAGCATCTAAAATGAAATCGAAAGACCAGCAAAGATTGAATGCAACGGATTTACATCCCGTGTAAATCCATTTTGATTGAAACGGCTCAAATCCAATATCCAACTTCCTTTCTGAAAGTGCATTGGAGAATGTTTCGCTTTTGTGAACGATGAGATAAAACTCGACCTCGGTAAATAAAACAGGGCGTCAGGTTGTGAGAAAAAGTGTGGTTCCGAGTAAATAAATTGTCGAAATAAAAATGTCTGTAAGGGTTTTATATCAATGATAAAAAAAGCTTGATGGAATCGAAAGGGAAACCTAGTTGAACAACCCTATACATAAGTAGCACAATAATAATAAAAAAATACTGCATACTTTATTAAGCAAATGAGATATAAAATGAAACATCATTTATGAAATTGCTTATATATTTTTTTTCAAAACAGGGCAAGAACATACCACATGGTAAAAGAACGAGATAGAAAAAATGCAAACATTTAGCAAAAGAAAAACAGAATAAAGACTTCAAAAAAGGAATTTGCCTATTTACTATAACACATTGTTTATTTAATTTATATATATTTTGTTCTAATATATGGGGTCAAAACGGATGTTGTTTTGTATTTTCGCCGGCACTTGGTTCTAATACGATATTAATATCATTGCCTGTTGAAAACCACACAGTTTTTGAAGTGATATAAATATGATCTTATTTATTTACCAATTTATTCTTATTTGTTAGTTTTACTATATATATGATATATATATATGATATTAATATGGAATATATATATATATATATAGTACAATGTATAGGGACAGTATTGTAGCTGGGTCGGGATTGCGAATTTTATTTTTATTTTACAAATTATAATATTTACGAAAAGTAATCTGTGGTCCGTTTTAATCTGCACAACGATAATCATTAAATTGATCTAGTGGGCTACTATTTTGTACAGTAAGCCTAAAAGTTTAGAAACTGAAGCAAAAAGATATAAAATATTAAGCCAACGCCCAATAGAAACAATGTGTCGCGTGAAAAATATGCATAAGGTGACGACAATTGAATGGTCACGCGTACTAAAATGTGCCTTAAATGGCGAATACCAAATGTGGGAGACGTTGTTTTAACATAGTTGATCTTTATTTAAATATTTAGGTTTTAAAAGATAATATTCGTTTTGGACAGATTGTAACTTATAAATCCGTGAATATCGTATAACTCCGTACAATGCCTGTTTTCGCAGTAATCCTCCAAATTTACCTCAAAATACGATTCCACTTACCGTAGCTGAAAATTGACACTTTGGTCATTAACCACAAAGTTTTTTCTTTTTTAAATTGTATTTATTTATGTAACACTTAATCATTAATATACTCGCACATTTTCAACACTAGCCATTAATCTCCAATAACCATTAATAATTAATTAATTTACACGTATCATTACTTCAATCTCGTATATAAATGACTTATGAGGTGACGTGCGATCAATTCATAACCGAGTATTAACAGGATCTGCGCTCGACCTTTTGTAAAATATAGTTATGTTGGCACATAATTTTGTTACGCATTTGCTCTGTATCAATGCTCTTTGACTTGACTAGGGCTAATTTTCATTTGAGTCGGTGTCTATTTCACACTTTAACGTTTCGTGGTAACTATCTTTTAGCTCAGCCTTTCCAGGAGTCTTTAATTTCCGTTGCGGAACCCAAATTTTTAATCACTGCCTTCTTCGCTGCACACTGAATTAATTCCGATAACTAACATTCTTGTAGTGCGACGACTGTTCTTGCAATTCTGCGACTAAAGTCTTAATTTAATTTTACCTTAATTCGGGAAACCACGCTTCACCGATTTTCATTGTCCTTGCTTTATATCATAGTTTTGGATCGCTCCCTATTGGACACCCCTGTTTTGATGGAACTTGGTTGAGTTTTACTCGGAAGCATCGTTTACGCCCATGTCACCATTACTTCCCTGTCTGATGCAGTCATCGAAAATTCATGAATTTATGGTTCATAAACATTTCCGGTCAAAACTTTCAACCTTGGTACCATTCGTCAGAGTAAATTGTTCAGTTTGTTTGATATAAAAATTGCCTTTTTGGTCTCACATAATCTACGGAAGGAACAAACCGCAAACCACCTTTATTGAACAAACCACGTTTTAACTGGGCAAATATTAAATACATAAAAATAAATAAAAGTATAAAATACCTAGCTCTTGTAGATTATCGTTATGTAACAATGGAATATAAAATAATCTGATGTGGGCAGCACATGACTTTCCTTATATAATGCAATAAATTTACTACTTCTGCAGTAAAATTATATATATATATATATATATATATATATATATATATTATTTTTATAGTAGATATTTATATTCTCACCAAGATATTGAATTTTCGTCAATGAGTTGTCATTTTCATTAATTTAGCGTCAGTTTTATCCATTTGGCTAGTTTTGCGTTAATTTAGCAAAATGTAAAAAAAAAGTCGCCAAGTTGGCGACATTCCATCAAATTTGTCGCCAAAATCTCGCCAAGAGTTATAGACGGAGAAATAAGTTATTCTTACAGCAGATAAATGACTATTGGCGTTCAAATACAAAATAATTACTCAAAGTATATTTTTTCATAAATGGAATAAGCTAGATCCACGAGAATGATGTCACCAAATTTATGGCATGGTATTACATATAAAAAGTGAACATGTTTCTCAGTAGGAAATACTTTTTTTATTTTATATGATTTTTTGATAATTTTTTGGAAAAATGTGCAATATCTCGAGAACGGTTCATGTCAGCGTTCTAAAATTTATGTCAATCGTTTTCTAATGAAAAATTACACAAGATATGTCTACCTGCGTAACTTTATTAGAGAATTTAATTTTTTGACTTTTTTTCAAAATTTCACTCGAAAATTTAGGGGGGTTCTGAACATTCGATTGCGCATAAAAACAATAGGCTTCCAGTGTTTACGGATTGTAATGTTTGTACCAAATGTCGTTCGAATCGCTCTATTTGTTCGTGAGATATTGTCTCCCCCACCACCCACATCACCAACAAAATATTTGATTCTTGTTCAGGAGTGCTTGAAACGTGCTCTCCCGTCGAAAACTCGTATTCGAATTTTCGACCCCACTACAATAATTTCCTTACACATTATTGTATATAAAGAAATTAAAAATACTCAGCATATGATATCAATAGAAGTAGAGATTGAATAGAACTTCCGCTTCAATGCATTAATAAAGAAAGAAGTCCAATCCAATATTCGTCTTTTTTGCTGTTGGTGCATTGTAGGACATTTATAATTCGTGAACGGTGAGATAAAAACGTGACCTTGCAAAATACTGCTGAGATGCATTTTTTGTAAGAGAGTCTGGTAGAATGTAAATAATGGATTTCTTCAAATGGTTACATATTCACATCACGTCCTGGTCTATGCTTTGGTGTTCAAGAGTCCAATGCAACTGACATTTGGTGTTCAAGAGATACAATGCAACTGACATACAATCACCCATTCTAACAAATGATCAAGTTTAATGAATGAATATACATTACACTTAGGTAAAATTACTTAAAGAGTTCAACCCGCTCTACTTCAACATGCTACTCCAACATTCACATAAGAAAACTTATATCGAAATCGACATAAATATGAAATATGTAAGTATGTTGTCTGCCGAAATTCAAAGCACTGACATCACTACATCTTTTCATAGCGAGTTTATATTGACATTAAGTATTGACGAAACAAATTTGTGCTAAATATATTATACTTCCGGATTAGTACAGAAAGAAATCAATTGACATTATACACAGAACTGTAATAGCGCGCGAATAATGTATCGTATACGTAATTAAGTGCATATCTATGTATATAAATAAAATTGAAAATCTGTCTGTCTGTCCCGTCATCACGGGAGAACGGCTTAACTGAATTTGATGGAATTTTGTGGATAACCTTGAAATAACCCCCCAAAAATTTAGCCTAAGTTTCGAGTATCTAACACCAGGGGTTATTGAGATATTAATGAAAAACGAAACTTTTTCCTAGGAGTTCTACTCTCTAACTCCATGGTTTATCCAAACGAAAAGCTTGAAAATCGTTTGAAAGTGAATTAAAACTTTATCTTTGAGTTTGGTGGTAGATTTTTTGCGTTAATTAGGCACTTTCTGAAAACATGAATTGCTTGAAACATGATTTAAATGGGAAATTTATCTCCATGGTCTATTGCTCACAAGCTTTTACTGAACAAAAGTATAAAGAGATTAAAATCTCTTATATCATGTTGCCTTGATAATTTTATGATAATCTTATATCATGTTGCTCAGAAACGCAATTAAATTAAATCTGTCTGTTAATTTTAATTATTATTTTTTCGATTTGAATAATAAATAAATGGATATAAAATTATATTTTAGAAGAGAACGGTTTGATTTTTCTTATAGCATTTTTGACTGGATAATATCAATTACGATCTTCAGGTTTAAACGTTATTATTATTGATATTTTCGGGGATTATTGATATTTTCAAGTAATGTACTAATGTACTAATACAGGTCTAATGTACTAATACAGGTTAATCTAATGTACTAATACAGGTTATATCTTCTAATATTCGCGTATATAAGTAGTACGGATCCTATAAAATTTTAATGCTTTCATTTTGCATATATTGATTCAATTCCTTTTTTTTTGTAAATTTGCTAACAAAAGGGGCCAGGATGTTTTATTCTTCATATCTGCCCGTGAAGATAATTTTGCATAGTGAGAACAGATATTCTTAAACTTCTCTTTAGCAGCAATAAATTTAATATTTTAACAGAATTTGCACATGATTGCGAATTATAAGTTTCTTTATATACTCCGTACGAAGAACGGGTATGCTGCTAGTTAATAATTATAAAATGTAAAACGACGTTAATACGTCGGTGAGTATAAGGCATTTCAATTGGTATTGATATATCCAGTATAAAAACAAAACGTATTATTCTTTAAATGAACTTACTGAAATGAAGGAATGATAAGCATTTAGTATGTCTCTAATTAAATAAATGACGTTGAAAATATCTACTAATGATAGAGATTTAAAAATAATAAATGCATTACAAATATTGTTCTGTTTGTACATAAATATAGCTTTTTAAATAACTCACCGCTAATATTTGTGAAATATGCATTAAATATATAAATGGCATTGAGTATTTAGTTATAATTCATAGAAGTATAACACGTGTACGTCTACGTGTTATATGTCCACCGTGTCCGTCATAATATAATGGCCTGCATGAAGCTTGATTGTTAGCACTTGGTTGCTTGGCAATTCAATATCCAGGGTTCATATAACAAATAGAACTTGAATTATGTATAGTCTTAACCGAAAAACTTAACATTAAAGGACAGATGCAGTGGAACTCCGACAGAATAACGTTGTTATTAAGTCGTTAAAATAATGACGTTTGGATGTTTCCAACAATCATATAATTCGTGGTAGTTATAATAAATAATGCACAACTGGTTCGACAAATATAACCTGAGAATGGGATATACCAGTGGTTATAGCGAGAATATCATACGTGTAGGACCCAAGTACGATCGAGGCCACACATAATTGTCCCCGTTTCTACGCAGAGTATGAGAACTATTAATCTGCAGTTTCGAACGTCTTTGGGTGATGATCATGGCGGTGATTCAGGGGAAGGATACGATCTCTATGGTCGTCATCCCGATTTGGGTTCTGGTATAAACTGGCTGACTCTCCCGGCCGTCCAATTACTTTCCCTATACATTCAAGTAAGTCGAACGCTATGTGTCAAAATAAAAATGAGGAATGTGTTCTATAGTAAATAGCAGACAATAAGTTCGTACAAATATACAATAACGATTTGATTTGAAATCTAAAAGGATATAATGTAGAACGCTCCGTCCTCTATAGAAAATAAAATAAATATTTCTCCAGTAGAAATGCATTGCTGTTTGAGGAAATTACATTACCAAAAGGGACTTCTGTTATTAACTTGGAACATACAGGATATGTATACAATCAGTTTGGAACATGCAAATGATTATTGTCATATTGCACATGGGATTTCGCTGCAGCTCCTTCTGAACTTTCTGTTCTTGGGTATAAATAGTTTATACATACGGTATGTTGCATTGCAATCAGCGAATATAATATTAAGTCAAATTCGTGTTTCTTGCATATAACGATGATTAATAGATTTCGATAATTATTTTGTTCAAAATAGAAGTTTCGTAAATTGTAGTAACGACTACAGTGGATCATTGAAGGCACGTATAAGTGTTGCAACTCAGAACATATCAGACAGACAACTGCTCGACAGAATCGGGTAGTCAGAAGAGGAGTTACGTGTACATTGATGGCGTTGCTATGAGCTATTCGAAGGTCTTTGATATCCTCTAGCACCATGTATCTAGAGATATTATTCGGAGACGACTGACAAAAGCTGGAATAAGATTTCAACGTCCATTAAGATACTTACCACTTACCTCTCAATATAGGCACAGTGGCCTGGATTGAAGCCGTGCTCGGTCAGTCTGATTAGAAGTATGCTGTCTTTATCAACTAATCCCGAGTTTATCTTAATGCCGATTGCCTCCGCATACGTGTGTGGAGGAGGACTATCCAGTGTCCCGA
The DNA here is from genome assembly GCA_951213105.1 of Amaurobius ferox. Classification (NCBI taxonomy): domain Eukaryota; kingdom Metazoa; phylum Arthropoda; class Arachnida; order Araneae; family Amaurobiidae; genus Amaurobius; species Amaurobius ferox. The sequence goes on from OX578134.1 coordinate 139,714,564, forward strand.
TCCCTCATTTCTTATCGTGTGGCTCACGGTCATCATACGTAGCCTAACAGACTGTGGAGCGATCCCGTGAGACAACCGATCTCTTCTAGCCAAACTGACGATTTGGTTGTACATCAATGATAAATGATATTCAGCAGCCGTTTGTTCTGCCTATACTGTCAAGCCGCGCAGGTTCTATTTATCAACCAGACAACGCTCAACTACATATTGTACGATTTTCTTAACAATGTCTTCGAGGATTTAAATTTGTCTTCCATGACCATTTAGTGCCCCAAATCTGTCACCAATAGAACACGTATGGGACATACTGGGATGGCAATTGCAGCCTATAAGACATCGCAACGGCAATACCAGTAAATTGGCTGATCAGTTGCAACACCTGAAGGAGAATCTTCCACAGAGGGACATAAGCACTTTAATTGACTCTATACAGCACTGAATATCAGCTTGTATTGCAAGGAGAGGATTTACCACTTACTAAAATATCATCTTCTCTTTGCCATTATTTGTAAATTAAACGGTTTTTACTTTCACCCAAATTCTAGTTATTTGTCTATATCCTCACAAGATACGTACATGCCATATTTTCAGCTGTAGCTTAATTCTTATGGGTGCATATATTTATTTTACATTTTCTTCGGTAGTGTAATTTAAAATATTTGATGTGGGCAGATCTCAAATATACTTATATAATGCAATTCATTTACTTCTTTAACGGTGAAAAAGTCATGAAGAAGTCCAAGGTATAATGTCTGTAACGGCAAAGTGTACATTTATTGCTTTTCCGGTTGATGCCAAGTAAAATTATTTCATACCCAATTAACTTATATTATAAGCAACGCAACTCTAAATTAACAATTATCACTATTGATATCATCCTCAATAAGCAATATAGTCCACATATTTAAATATTTTAATAATAAATTCATCAATTAGGCGTCATTTTTCATTAACTTGGAGTCATTTTTGAATTTTGATGATGTTTTTGTCAATGTGGGGCTAAATATCGCCAAATTGGCAATATTTAGAATAGCACTTCTTATATAATAAATGGTACATCCATCATACTACGGAATAAAAAATTTGCAAAACATTGCATCGCATTTGGCGCCATTTTATCAATGGGGCGACATTTTTATCAATTTCATAACATTTTTGTCAATTTGGCAACAGTTTCGCCAATTTGGCATCACTTAAAATAATTCGCCAAGTTGTCGATATGCCGACAAAATTCGTCAGCAGAATTCCGGCAAGCACTACAGACGGAGAAATAGGTTATTCTTATGTTCTTCCCAAAATGTTGAAATATCATCAATTAGCTGTCATTTTCAATAATTTAGCGACTTATCTATTTGGCGACATTTTATATCAATTTGACGGCATTTCTATCAATTGGCGACATTAAAAATCGCCAAGTTTGCTATATTCCGTCAAATTCGTCCCCACAATATTGTCAAGCATTATGGTCTGAGACATAGGTTATTATCATAGTAGATAAACGGCTAATGACTTTAAAATGCAAAACTATTACCCAAAGTATCTTCTTTTATAGTAGATCTTTACATACTTTTCAAGATATTAAAATTTCATCAATTAGTCTTCATTTTCATTGATTTAGCGTCAGTTTCATCAATTTGGTGACATTTTTATCAATTTGGAGATATTTTCGTCAATTTAGCAACATTTAAAAATCTCACGGAGTTGGCGATATTCTACCAAATTCGTTACCAAAATTTCCTCAGGCAATATGGATGCATAAATAGGTTACTTTTATAGTATATAAACATCTAATGGCGTCAAATTAGAATGCTATTACTCAAAGTGTCTTCTCAAGTGAATGGAACTGGCTAGATTTACGAGAATGATGATAATACATTTATCGCATGATAATACATATTAAAAGTGAACAAATTTCGCAATAGTTAATACTTTTTTTTAATTTTGTGTGATGTTTTGATAAATTTACTAGAAAAATGTTCAATATCTCGAAAACAGTTCATACTAGCGTTCTAAAGTTTATGTCAATCATTTTCTAATAGAAAATTATACAAGAAATGACTATTTACGTAACTTTATTGAATGTTTTAGCTTTTTATGAATTATTCAAAAGTGCATTTCAAAATTTAGGAAGGTTCTATACATTCGATTGCATGTCAAAACTATAGTCTTCCAGTATTTACTAATTGTGATTTTTGCCCGAAATTTTATTTGAATCGATTTATTCGTTCGTGAGATATCGTCTCCACAGATTCAATGACACACACGCAACACGCGGCCATACACACACACATACACATACACAGACACACACACACACACACACAGAGAGAGAGAGAAAGAGAGAGACGTCTCAAAAACGTTTGATTCGTGTTTGGGGATGCTTGAAACGTGTTCTCCCGTCGAAAACTAGAATTTGAATTTTAGACCCCGTCACAATATTTTCCTTATACATTATACTGTGTATGTAAGGAAAATAAAAATTGAAATGTAAGTCGTGTTTTATGCGTTTACTTAAAATATATACTTTTAAAATAAATTGAATAATTCACAAGAATAAATACAACCGTTAGTAATATAAACAAATAAACTAATTGAAGCATTAAAGTAACTTAAAGAAATATTAATAAACATTAATGAACTGGTTTACAACGTAAAATTCAGAGCAAATGAATATAAATGAACATTTGGATTTTCAATGAACAAACTGGATTTTCTTGACAAATGCAACA